>JAWQFJ010014146.1:17500-25948 GCA_034096865.1 Theodoxus fluviatilis | reverse complement strand
GTTTTTTAAAAAGAGAAGACAAGTGATACGACCGCCTCATTTTCAAAGAAGACAGTTGAGTTTGGTCAATGGGCAAAAACTACCTGGACTCGAGCTCTTGTAAACTACAGGCCATATCAAAACAGGAGAACTGAGAGCAACATCACAAATTCATCACCTCTACTGAGACAATCTGAGCTGGAACGAAATGATATACTCACCTCGAATGCATTCGAGCGAGTGCGCACGTTCGAGTGTTGTGGGCTGAAGTGTAAAGCGGTTAGAGACTCAGGCATGGGGGATGAGTCGCTATGTAAAACCACGCCTTTACTTTTTGTATCTGGGTGTGCATACTTGGGTATGTGTCTGTATTTACCCGAGTATGTGCGCGCATGTGTGCGTACGAGTCAAGGTGTGTCCTGCGCATGCGTTTGTTCAAACGTGTACTTGCACACATGAGTGAGTGAGAGAGAGAGAGATAGAGGGAGAGAGAGAGAAAGAGCGAGAGAGAGTGGGAGAGGGAGAGAGAAAGAGAGCGATGAGACAGAGAGAGAGAGAGAGAGAGAGAGAGAGAGAGAAGGAGGGGTGGGGTGCAAAGCAGGCAAAGCAGAGTGAGAAAAACGGTGACAAAAACACTGACACGACCAGAGTGAGAAACGTTCTCTCTCTCTCTCCCTCCCTCCCTCACTCGCACTACATCTCACTCTCTCTCTCTCTCTCTCTCTCTCTCTCTCTCTCTCTCTCTCTCTCTCACACACACACACACACACACACACACACACACACACACACACACACACGCGCGCGCACCCCCACCCTCATCAACACACACCGTAAACCAACGCCAACCAGATCGTTCTGTCTGCATGGCCTAAAGAGGAAGGGCGGCGGTATATCACTGGCGAGGTCAATATTTACACCTGCCAGGCAGTCCGCCCCTACCCTCCGTTTATCCCTCTAACGATGAGTTAGTTCCACGCTAGCCCGGCATCCCGCTATCTCTCTGTCCCCTCGGGTCCACCCCCACTGGGCCACAGGCAGAATTTAAGTTTTACCTCGAGCCTGAGTCGCCAAGCTGACGAAACGGGAGTTATGTTTCTCACACACGATCATCGAGTTGGGCGGGAGGTGTATGGCGTTTAGCAGTGTTGTGAAGAGGAAAAAGGTTGGTGATAACGTGTTTTGTAGGTTACGTAGGATGATTATGGTGTTAGGGAGGGAAGGAGAGAGGGAGGCAGGCGGGCAGGCAGACAGACAGAGACAGACAGACAGACAGACAGACAGACAGACAGACAGACAGACAGACAGACAGACAGACAGACAGACAGACACAGACAGACAGACAGACAGACAGACAGACGCAGCGATATCTGGGACGAACAGTACTCTGCTGATGTATTGAACGATCTTGAAAACTGCAGTCAGAATCGGTTTCCTACGACAATCACTGGGGATATCGGTTGTCCAACCCCCACCCACCCCCAACCCCCACCCCTCACCCACCCCACCCCCGCCCCCACCCCCATAGCAGGGTGTTTCTAGCTAAAGTGAGAGCCCTGTTTATTTCTCGAAACAAGTCGGCTTGTCTCAAACACTCCACGTGGGAACTGCATGGCAAATACACGCGCGCCGATTGGCTGGCGATGAACTGCATGGCAAATACACGCGCGCCGATTGGCTGGCGATGAACTGCATGGCAAGTACACTCGCGCTGATTGGCTGGCGATGAACTGCATGGCAAATACGCGCGCGCCGATTGACTGGCGATGACCTGCATGGCAAGTACACGCGCGCTGATTGGCTGGCGATGAACTGCATGGCAAGTACACTCGCGCTGATTGGCTGGCGATGAGCGCGATGGGCGGTGCTGCGAACGGTTAATCCCAAGCAGCCACATGTACAAGTAGCGCGCAGTCTCATAGGTAACATCGAACAAATCCAGACCAGCCGTATTGAAATACATGTTCGAAACGAGTAGCCTGCCAACCAAAGGTGTGCAGGCACTTGTAAGCCAAGACGTGTGTATCTGTGCTTGAGTGTGTGCAAATGGGTACTTGTATAAACGTACACGAATCTGCGTGTAAGCGTTCGTGTCATTACGACCTCTGCACACCTTAACCCCTTGAGCGATATTCAATCCTTTCAAAAGACAAGAGCTTATCAGAAGGACTCTTGTTTGAGCAAGCCAGCTACGAAAATATAAATCATAAAGCTGTGTATGTTTGTACCAGCACATGGGTGTGCACGAGGACGCCGTTGCAGGCACCAACTATGCCCTCAGTCTGTTGTACACTGATGACAGCTGTCCTTTCTGACCTGGAGCAGGGGGAAAAAGGATTTCAGATCCCTTTGTTTGCAAGGTCGTTTAATTCCTCGGTATCTCTCCTTGTCCTTATCAAAAAGCATACAGCAAGTCTGGTTGGGAAAGACAGGCTGCTCTCTCTCTCTCTCTCTCTCTCTCTCTCTCTCTCTCTCTCTCTCTCTCTCTCTCTCTGTCTGTCTCTGTCTCTGTCTCTCTCTCTGGCTCTCTCTTTGTCTCTGTCTCTCTCTCTGGCTCTCTCTTTGTCTCTGTCTGTCTGTCTCTCTCTCTCTCTCTCTCTGTGTCTCTGTCTCTCACTCTCTCTGTCTCTGTCTCTCTCTCTCTCTCTCTCTCTCTCTCTCTCTCTCTCTCTCTCTGAAATAGATATCACCCTGTTATGGTGCTGGAAACATTTCCTTCCCCAAAGGAGACACTAGGATTACAGACAGACAGAGAAAAAACGAAGAGCTACTCAAAAAGCGAGCTGTGTTCTCCATAGCATTAAGTGCTACAACACCAGAAGACTGCACATGCACGAGTACGGCCGGCAATATATTCCGGGATTAAATTCCTCCACAACTAATATACACACCATAATCTTTTGTAAGTGACCAAATGCTGCAGCATATCATTCTTCTATATATATAGACATATTTTGCGATAACAGCGGCACCCGAGATCCTCTCTGCGTGTGCTGCAGTGCAAGCACTCAAACCCAAACATTACACCACTCTGCTTGGAACAGTGGAAGTGCTTCTTCCCGAAACCCGGATGAAAACTTGAAATGGGATATATAAATCAATTTAACAAAGGATGCAAACAAGAGACCAGAGGAGAATCAAACGCCCTTCTTTCAGACTACTGGAATTCGAGCACAGAGCAAATGTTCAAGACAAACTAAGGCAAAAGTTGCTGGGGCGCATTGCGGGCAAACTCTCAGCCGAGTTGTCGGAATGGAAAAGTTGTGAAATGTAAATATTCTGTAACGTTACTCAAACATATTTAAACAAGAAGGGCAAAGCCCATACGACTCACATGCTCGACCTTGACCTTTATATGACCTTGACCTTCAGGTGACCTTCAAGGTCAAGGTCAAACAACTAAACCTACCAATGACATCATACACAAAGAAATGCTTTACACATTTTTCCTACCAAAATACATGTGACCTTGACCCAAGGTCAAGGTCATCCAAGGTCATGCAACACAAAGCTGTAAATTCAAGACATAGGAAGCACAATGGTGCTAATTGGCACTTTCTACCATGAGATATAGTCACTTTTAGTGGTTCACTACCCCATTTTGGTCACATTTCATAAGGGTCAAAGTGACCTTGACCTTGATGATATGTGACCAAATGTGTCTCATGATGAAAGTATAACATGTGCCCCACATAATTATTAAGTTTGAAACAGTTATCTTCCATAGTTCAGGGTCAAGGTCACTTCAAAATATGTATACAATCCAACTTTGAAGAGCTCCTGTGACCTTGACCTTGAAGCAAGGTCAACCAAACTGGTATCAAAAGATAGGGCTTGCTTTGACCTATATACCACTTGTAGCTAAGGTCGCCATTCTCAATAACGTGGGAGAAAATTGGGAAAATGTGAAAAATGACTGTTTTTGAGACCACATTTATGGCTCCTGTGACCTTGACCTTGAAGCAAGGTCAAGTCACTGTGTATGTTTTTTGAGGCCTTGTCATCATACACCATCATGCCACATTTGGTGTTGATAGACTTAATAGTCTCCGATAAAAATCCAACGTTTAAGTTTTTTACGCCCGGACGCCCGGACGCCCGGACGCCCGGACGGGCGGACGGACGGACGACACGGCTGAGTACATAGACTCACTTTTGCTTCGCATGTGAGTCAAAAAAGTATTTGCACGAGCTATAAACATGTTGGTTTCTCTGGATTTTTTTTATTAAAACTGATGAATAATTTGTGGTTGAATTCTTTCACTTTGTCTTTATTTCTTACTCCTCAGCCTGGTTTACGCATCCAAGTTCACACAAGTCCTGACACACTTCAACCCCTCAAGTTGGATGCCTCACCCGGTGGCCGAGAATATCAGCCTGCAATCTCTCATGGGCTCAAAGGTGCCACGTTCGAAACTACGCTGTTCTTATGGTTGCTTTTTTTTGTCCTAAACTCCGCACTGCTTCTCGTCACCCAGGAGTAAAATTGGTACCTGTGGGCAGTGAAAGCGTGCTGCTCTGTCATGGACACCACCACCGCCACTGCCTCCTCCACCGCCACCACCACCACCACCATCACCACCATCACTGCCTCCTCCACCACCACCACTGCCTCCTCCACCACCACCGCTGCCTCCTCCACCACCACCGCTGCCTCCTCCACCACCACCGCTGCCTCCTCCACCACCACCACTGCCTCCTCCACCACCACCACTGCCTCCTCCACCACCACCACTGCCTCCTCCACCACCACCACTGCCTCCTCCACCACCACCACTGCCTCCTCTACCACCACCGCTGCCTCCTCCACCACCACCGCTGCCTCCTCCACCACCACCACTGCCTCCTCCACCACCACCACTGCCTCCTCCACCACCACCACTGCCTCCTCCACCACCACCGCTGCCTCCTCTACCACCACCACTGCCTCCTCCACCACCACCACTGCCTCCTCCACCACCACCGCCTCCTCCACCACCACCACTGCCTCCTCCACCACCACCACTGCCTCCTCCACCACCACCACTGCCTCCTCCACCACCACCACTGCCTCCTCCACCACCACCGCTGCCTCCTCTACCACCACCACTGCCTCCTCCACCACCACCACTGCCTCCTCCACCACCACCGCCTCCTCCACCACCACCGCTGCCTCCTCTACCACCACCACTGCCTCCTCCTCCACCACCACTGCCTCCTCCACCACCACCACTGCCTCCTCCACTACCACCACCGCCTCCTCCACTACCACCACCGCCTCCTCCTCCACCACCACCGCCTCCTCCACCACCACCGCCTCCTCCACCACCACTGCCTCCTCCACCACCACTGCCTCCTCCACCACCACCATCACCACCACCACTGCCTCCACCCACCACCCACCACCACCACCATCATCATCATCATCATCATCATCATCATCATCATCATCATCATCATCGACAACGACAACAAATATTCCACCCAAAAACTGAACGGATGGATGGATGGATGAATGGAGTTTTACGGCCTATCAGCCTTTGTAGGCTATGTAAGGCCATTAAGCACGAAAGTCACTAGAACAGTTTAGAGTAAACGCAAATCAAGTCACGATGTCCCTAGTTATTCGCCTCTTACGAATCGTGAAGGGATACACGGTGGGTCTATTGTTTTAACTCCCAACCCACAGGGGGGAAAACTGAACGGAAAATAGCTCTCTTACGCTATTGCAGGGACTCGTTCCAAAACTGGCTCTTTCAAAGCTGTTCCACTTCCTGCATTTTCATTGCCCTGAATCAGCGTGTTGTGACTGCATCCCATCATTCTCTCCTTCCTCCCCCATTCCCATCATGCACTATCACGCCCCCTAGGGATCGTCTCGAGCGTCGCCCGGCGTTTGACGTCACGTTCAAGGGAGACAACCGTGCCTTGCCTCCAGCGTCCACATTTGACGCACGTGGACGCACTGAGACGACGGCCGGCTGCGATTCTACATGATCTCTCTTTGATCTCGCCACTTCAAGGCCCCGACACGCACCTCATTTGCATACAACGCCAGTCACGACCCGTAGCCCTCGAATGAAAACGGGGGAGGTTACAACATTTCGGCCGATTCATGATGGAATACGGGCAGACGCTCAAAGAAATGCAAGAGTTTATGAGAAATCCGACATTTAATGACAGTTTCTTGTCGAAATCACTCTGGGTGATTTCTGTAAGCTGTTTTTCCTATGGGTGCTTCTTCAGTTCATCAAGCGGATCAACTTCACTAATTAAACAGAAAAATCAGAAACCACTCAGAGATTAGATTGACATCGTGGTTGGGGGAGAGGAGAGCAAAACCACAGTTTCTGCGGTTCCAGCAAACGAACTGTCGATATCAGTTTCACATTCGCCACGGGAATGATAACTCAATGATGAGCATTTGCAACAGGCAGCTTTATGTGGCAGAAATGGCAGAAATGGCTACAGACCATATAACAGTTTGATCAAAGAAAAGCGAACGGAACAAACCAGAATCACGTCTGAATTTGTATTCCCCTGCAAGGTCTCACGCCTTCGTGTTCTCGAGTTACGATGACCTTGACAACGATATCTCATGAAACTCAAGCAACAACAGCACACAACCGGGTTTTTTTGCTTGTTTTTTCAAAGAAAGAAACACATCACAGGGCGCTGGTCGTGGAAGTCAGGGTAAAACTCCATTCCCAATTCGAAAGCTTCGCTGCTCGCGGCCTCACAATCATTTAACAAGTCGTCGCTACCAGAGCGTCTTCAAGCGCCAAACCAGAGGCTGCTCTCCCAGATTATGGATATGCAATCCAAAGCAATTCGAAACAATCCCAAGCAATCCAAAGCGATCCCAAGCGATCCCAAGCAATCCCAAGCAATCCAAAACAATCCCAAGCAATCCAAAACAATCCCAAGCAATTCCAAGCAATCCCAAGCAATCCCAAGCAATTCGAAACAATCCCAAGCAATCCCAAGCAATCCCAAGCAATCCAAAACAATCCCAAGCAATCCCAAGCAATCCCAAGCAATCCGAAACAATCCCAAGCAATCCCAAGCAATCCGAAACAATCCCAAGCAATCCAAAGCAATCCCAAGCGATCCCAAGCAATCCCAAGCAATTCGAAACAATCCCAAGCAATCCAAAACAATCCCAAGCAATCCCAAGCAATCCGAAACAATCCCAAGCAATCCTAAGCAATTCGAAACTATTCCAAGCAATCCAGAGCAATCTGAAACAATACCAAGCAATTCAAAGCAATTCAAAGCAATCCAAAGCAATCCCAAGTAATCCCAAGCAATCCGAAAAAATCCCAAGCAAACCAGAGCAATCCAAAGTAATCCCAAGCAATCGCAAGCAATCCGAAACAATCCCAAGCACTTCAAAGCAATTCAAAGCAATCCAAAGCAATCCCAAGCAATCCCAAGCAATTCAAAGCAATCCAAAGCAATCCCAAGCAATCCAAAGCAATCCCAAGCAATCTGAAACAGTCCCAAGCAATCCGGTACGATCCCAAGCAATCCAGAGCCATCCAAGCAATCCAAAGCAATCCCAAGTAATCCCAAGCAATCCGAAATAATCCCAAGCAATCCCAAGACATCCGAAACAGTCCCAAGCAATCCGGAATGATCCCAAGCAATCCAGAGCCATTCAAGCAATCCAAAGCAATCCAAGGAGATCCCAAGCAATCCCAAGCAATCCCAAGCAATCCGAAACAATCCCAAGCAATCCGAAACAATCCCAAGCAACCCAGAGCAATCCAAAGCGATCCCAAGCAATCCCAAGTAATCCGAAACAATCTCAAGCAATCCGAAACAATCCCAAGCAATCCAGAGCAATCCAAAGGGCGTTTGCGGTATAATTTTAAAGCGATCGTTCTGATCATACATATAAAAACTGGGCACACTGAGAGAGCAGAGTCTGGTTTTGAAAAGGGATTCATTACAAGAACTGACTGATTGGCCGTTAAGCATGATTAAGCGATCGTTTGAAAAACAAAACAGGACCGGAAATGCGTTTTAGATTGGTTTGGATTGCGTATCTGTAGTCCCGGGAAACCTGCCTCAGGAAATCCTGGTAAACACATTCAGACGGAAGGGTCCAGAAGAAAACATTTTCATCAAAAGCAGCATGTTTTAGTCCTCGGTGTGCCATGGTAACAAACAAACAAACAAACAAACAAACAAACCCTCCGAAAAAACCACAGCTCCCTGTGCACTGGCATTGGTGATAGACCGGCTCTGATGTGTGCTGTGCTCTCATTGGTAGATACAAATACGTTCCAACCATTAGAGAATGAGCTTAGTGAAAGTTTAGCACACAGAGTCGGAGCCCTGTCACGTACTGCACGTGACAGTTTTTCGACAAGCGCGTTTTCTTTTAGTCAGCATTTCTTGGGGTCAGGGCTTCCACTCAGAGACGTTGAAAATCGTGCTGTACATGAGTTTAATTCATTGTTTTTTCTCTCTATAAAATGACAT
>JAWQFJ010014146.1:0-10000 GCA_034096865.1 Theodoxus fluviatilis | reverse complement strand
AACTACAAAACACAATCTTGAGTTGAATTACATTTATTTACGTACACGAGGTTCACACAGCAGCTCTCAAAAAACCACGTCCACTTGTCAGAGCCCAAAAAACTCAAACACTCGCCACACAGGAGCCCAAGCTCTGACACTCCGCACACAGAGCCCAAGCTCTGACACTCCGCCCACACAGACAAGCCCAAGCTCTGACACTCCGCCACAACGAGCCCAAGCTCTAACACTCCCCACAGAGCCCAAGCTCTAACACTACGCCACACAGAGCCCGCTCTGACACGAAGCGAACTCCCCGCCACCAGAGCCCCAAGCTCTAACACTTCCGCCACGCAGAGCCCAAGCTCTAACACTCCGCCACACAGAGCCCAAGCTCTGACACTCCGCCACACAGAGCCCAAGCTCTGACACTCCGCCATACAGAGCCCAAGCTCTAACACTACGCCACACAGAGCCCAAGCTCTAACACTACGCCACACAGAGCCCAAGCTCTGACACTCCGCCACACAGAGCCCAAGCTCTGACACTCCGCCAGAGATACTATAGTAACTGGATAGCTGTCTGCGCGAAACGCGTCTGCCAGTGCTGTCTCGCGCAGACAACCAGGGCTGAAGCACTGCTCTCTTCCGGTCTAAGTCTGGGCAGGTTCCATTGTCCACACAGCAATAGAATGTAATGGTTATTTCTTGTACTGTGCTTTATCATCTCTATCTGAATTCAGTTGTGCAAAAACATGATGTAATTTGCGGATTGTAGAGTCAGAGATTGAAGTTGGACTGACAATTCGTTGAATATGAAGTGTGTTCTTTGACGTAGCGTCTGCTTAACAGCACAGTGGAACCATTCCAGCTATATATCCAGCGCCTGTGGGATTAAGAGGGTTTTGACACAACATGTCAGGAAATAACTGTGCAATTGTTGGATGTGGAGCCTACACAGGCCGAAATAGAGGGCTGTCGTTCCACAGAATAATAACACAACGATCCTGAATGGGAGCGAGCAGAGATACCATAGGTTCCTCCCTTTGCGAGTCATCGTGGGTTAGCGCCAGTGGCGGTATGCGCGGGTCAGAGAGCAGACGACGTATGTTCTCACATGTACTGACTGCTATGCCGCTATGTAGAAGACAAGTGGAGTGCAATGGTGCTCAGCATTTCACATACGTTTAAGAAACGTTTAGCAGCAGTGTCTCTGACTTGCAACACCATCCTACTTATTAAAAAAATATTTTCTGATTCATAACATCATTGTCAACTGACTTCATGAAGCGTCGACTCGCTCTTTGTCTCTCGTGTAATATCTCGGTCATAAATGTTACACTCATCTACACTGTCCGAGCTAATGTAGGTATAGATTGACAGTTATGTATAATATACTATTTCAATGTTCATTCTTTCTTTTCAACTACTTATTTTCAGTAAATGCTGCGTACATAGCTCAAGTATCTCCTCGATTAGCTGCTCCATTCTGTAAACTCGGAAACCGGAAATGATCGTTGCTGTTGGGAAGGCGGAGCTGGGCAGACAGCACTGCGACTATATTTAGACTATACACTGAGAGGTCAAGTCAGCAGTCCATTATATATAGTGTCTCTGACTCCGCCACACAGAGCCCAAGCTCTGACACTCCGCCACACAGAGCCCAAGCTCTAACACTCCGCCACACAGAGCCCAAGCTCTGACACTCCGCCACACAGAGCCCAAGCTCTGACACTCCGCCATACAGAGCCAAGCTCTAACATTCCTCTCCTGCTACACAATCTGCTACATGTGACATCAATCCACTATCTCACCCCATCGGCCACCAGACCCCAGTCCACGACTGGAACCCTGTACAGGGTTTCATGAATCATTCCAGTAACTGTACCTTGCAAGCATGTCATTTTATAGAGAGAAAAAACAATGAATTAAACTCATGTACAGCACGATTTTCAACGTCTCTGAGTGGAAGCCCTGACCCCAAGAAATGCTGACTAAAAGAAAACGCGCTTGTCGAAAAACTGTCACGTGCAGTACGTGACAGGGCTCCGACTCTGTGTGCTAAACTTTCACTAAGCTCATTCTCTAATGGTTGGAACGTATTTGTATCTACCAATGAGAGCACAGCACACATCAGAGCCGGTCTATCACCAATGCCAGTGCACAGGGAGCTGTGGTTTTTTCGGAGGGTTTGTTTGTTTGTTTGTTTGTTTGTTTGTTACCATGGCACACCGAGGACTAAAACATGCTGCTTTTGATGAAAATGTTTTCTTCTGGACCCTTCCGTCTGAATGTGTTTACCAGGATTTCCTGAGGCAGGTTTCCCGGGACTACAGATACGCAATCCAAACCAATCTAAAACGCATTTCCGGTCCTGTTTTGTTTTTCAAACGATCGCTTAATCATGCTTAACGGCCAATCAGTCAGTTCTTGTAATGAATCCCTTTTCAAAACCAGACTCTGCTCTCTCAGTGTGCCCAGTTTTTATATGTATGATCAGAACGATCGCTTTAAAATTATACCGCAAACGCCCTTTGGATTGCTCTGGATTGCTTGGGATTGTTTCGGATTGCTTGAGATTGTTTCGGATTACTTGGGATTGCTTGGGATCGCTTTGGATTGCTCTGGGTTGCTTGGGATTGTTTCGGATTGCTTGGGATTGTTTCGGATTGCTTGGGATTGCTTGGGATTGCTTGGGATCTCCTTGGATTGCTTTGGATTGCTTGAATGGCTCTGGATTGCTTGGGATCATTCCGGATTGCTTGGGACTGTTTCGGATGTCTTGGGATTGCTTGGGATTATTTCGGATTGCTTGGGATTACTTGGGATTGCTTTGGATTGCTTGGATGGCTCTGGATTGCTTGGGATCGTACCGGATTGCTTGGGACTGTTTTAGATTGCTTGGGATTGCTTTGGATTGCTTGGAATTGTTTTGAATTGCTTTGGATTGCTTGGGATTGTTTGGGAATGCTTTGGATTGCTTGGGATTTTTTCGGATTGCTTGGGATTACTTGGGATTGCTTTGGATTGCTTTGAATTGCTTTGAATTGCTTGGTATTGTTTCAGATTGCTCTGGATTGCTTGGAATAGTTTCGAATTGCTTAGGATTGCTTGGGATTGTTTCGGATTGCTTGGGATTGCTTGGGATTGTTTTGGATTGCTTGGGATTGTTTCGAATTGCTTGGGATTGCTTGGGATCGCTTGGGATCGCTTTGGATTGCTTGGGATTGTTTCGAATTGCTTTGGATTGCATATCCATAATCTGGGAGAGCAGCCTCTGGTTTGGCGCTTGAAGACGCTCTGGTAGCGACGACTTGTTAAATGATTGTGAGGCCGCGAGCAGCGAAGCTTTCGAATTGGGAATGGAGTTTTACCCTGACTTCCACGACCAGCGCCCTGTGATGTGTTTCTTTCTTTGAAAAAACAAGCAAAAAAACCCGGTTGTGTGCTGTTGTTGCTTGAGTTTCATGAGATATCGTTGTCAAGGTCATCGTAACTCGAGAACACGAAGGCGTGAGACCTTGCAGGGGAATACAAATTCAGACGTGATTCTGGTTTGTTCCGTTCGCTTTTCTTTGATCAAACTGTTATATGGTCTGTAGCCATTTCTGCCATTTCTGCCACATAAAGCTGCCTGTTGCAAATGCTCATCATTGAGTTATCATTCCCGTGGCGAATGTGAAACTGATATCGACAGTTCGTTTGCTGGAACCGCAGAAAACTGTGGTTTTGCTCTCCTCTCCCCCAACCACGATGTCAATCTAATCTCTGAGTGGTTTCTGATTTTTCTGTTTAATTAGTGAAGTTGATCCGCTTGATGAACTGAAGAAGCACCCATAGGAAAAACAGCTTACAGAAATCACCCAGAGTGATTTCGACAAGAAACTGTCATTAAATGTCGGATTTCTCATAAACTCTTGCATTTCTTTGAGCGTCTGCCCGTATTCCATCATGAATCGGCCGAAATGTTGTAACCTCCCCCGTTTTCATTCGAGGGCTACGGGTCGTGACTGGCGTTGTATGCAAATGAGGTGCGTGTCGGGGCCTTGAAGTGGCGAGATCAAAGAGAGATCATGTAGAATCGCAGCCGGCCGTCGTCTCAGTGCGTCCACGTGCGTCAAATGTGGACGCTGGAGGCAAGGCACGGTTGTCTCCCTTGAACGTGACGTCAAACGCCGGGCGACGCTCGAGACGATCCCTAGGGGGCGTGATAGTGCATGATGGGAATGGGGGAGGAAGGAGAGAATGATGGGATGCAGTCACAACACGCTGATTCAGGGCAATGAAAATGCAGGAAGTGGAACAGCTTTGAAAGAGCCAGTTTTGGAACGAGTCCCTGCAATAGCGTAAGAGAGCTATTTTCCGTTCAGTTTTCCCCCCTGTGGGTTGGGAGTTAAAACAATAGACCCACCGTGTATCCCTTCACGATTCGTAAGAGGCGAATAACTAGGGACATCGTGACTTGATTTGCGTTTACTCTAAACTGTTCTAGTGACTTTCGTGCTTAATGGCCTTACATAGCCTACAAAGGCTGATAGGCCGTAAAACTCCATTCATCCATCCATCCATCCGTTCAGTTTTTGGGTGGAATATTTGTTGTCGTTGTCGATGATGATGATGATGATGATGATGATGATGATGATGATGATGATGATGATGATGGTGGTGGTGGTGGGTGGTGGGTGGAGGCAGTGGTGGTGGTGATGGTGGTGGTGGAGGAGGCAGTGGTGGTGGAGGAGGCAGTGGTGGTGGAGGAGGCGGTGGTGGTGGAGGAGGCGGTGGTGGTGGAGGAGGAGGCGGTGGTGGTAGTGGAGGAGGCGGTGGTGGTAGTGGAGGAGGCAGTGGTGGTGGTGGAGGAGGCAGTGGTGGTGGAGGAGGAGGCAGTGGTGGTGGTAGAGGAGGCAGCGGTGGTGGTGGAGGAGGCGGTGGTGGTGGAGGAGGCAGTGGTGGTGGTGGAGGAGGCAGTGGTGGTGGTAGAGGAGGCAGCGGTGGTGGTGGAGGAGGCAGTGGTGGTGGTGGAGGAGGCAGTGGTGGTGGTGGAGGAGGCAGTGGTGGTGGTGGAGGAGGCAGTGGTGGTGGTGGAGGAGGCGGTGGTGGTGGAGGAGGCAGTGGTGGTGGTGGAGGAGGCAGTGGTGGTGGTAGAGGAGGCAGCGGTGGTGGTGGAGGAGGCAGTGGTGGTGGTGGAGGAGGCAGTGGTGGTGGTGGAGGAGGCAGTGGTGGTGGTGGAGGAGGCAGCGGTGGTGGTGGAGGAGGCAGCGGTGGTGGTAGAGGAGGCAGTGGTGGTGGTGGAGGAGGCAGTGGTGGTGGTGGAGGAGGCAGTGGTGGTGGTGGAGGAGGCAGTGGTGGTGGTGGAGGAGGCAGTGGTGGTGGTGGAGGAGGCAGCGGTGGTGGTGGAGGAGGCAGCGGTGGTGGTGGAGGAGGCAGCGGTGGTGGTGGAGGAGGCAGTGGTGGTGGTGGAGGAGGCAGTGATGGTGGTGATGGTGGTGGTGGTGGTGGCGGTGGAGGAGGCAGTGGCGGTGGTGGTGTCCATGACAGAGCAGCACGCTTTCACTGCCCACAGGTACCAATTTTACTCCTGGGTGACGAGAAGCAGTGCGGAGTTTAGGACAAAAAAAAGCAACCATAAGAACAGCGTAGTTTCGAACGTGGCACCTTTGAGCCCATGAGAGATTGCAGGCTGATATTCTCGGCCACCGGGTGAGGCATCCAACTTGAGGGGTTGAAGTGTGTCAGGACTTGTGTGAACTTGGATGCGTAAACCAGGCTGAGGAGTAAGAAATAAAGACAAAGTGAAAGAATTCAACCACAAATTATTCATCAGTTTTAATAAAAAAAATCCAGAGAAACCAACATGTTTATAGCTCGTGCAAATACTATAAATGGAAGTCTTTTTGACTCACATGCGAAGCAAAAGTGAGTCTATGTACTGAGCCGTGTCGTCCGTCCGTCCGTCCGGGCGTCCGGGCGTCCGGGCGTCCGGGCGTAAAAACTTAAACGTTGGATTTTTCTCGGAGACTATTAAGTCTATCAACACCAAATGTGGCATGATGGTGTATGATGACAAGGCCTCAAAAAACATACACAGTGACTTGACCTTGCTTCAAGGTCAAGGTCACAGGAGCCATAAATGTGGTCTCAAAAACAGTCATTTTTCACATTTTCCCAATTTTCTCCCACGTTATTGAGAATGGCGACCTTAGCTACAAGTGGTATATAGGTCAAAGCAAGCCCTATCTTTTGATACCAGTTTGGTTGACCTTGCTTCAAGGTCAAGGTCACAGGAGCTCTTCAAAGTTGGATTGTATACATATTTTGAAGTGACCTTGACCCTGAACTATGGAAGATAACTGTTTCAAACTTAATAATTATGTGGGGCACATGTTATACTTTCATCATGAGACACATTTGGTCACATATCATCAAGGTCAAGGTCACTTTGACCCTTATGAAATGTGACCAAAATGGGGTAGTGAACCACTAAAAGTGACTATATCTCATGGTAGAAAGTGCCAATTAGCACCATTGTGCTTCCTATGTCTTGAATTTACAGCTTTGTGTTGCATGACCTTGGATGACCTTGACCTTGGGTCAAGGTCACATGTATTTTGGTAGGAAAATGTGTAAAGCATTTCTTTGTGTATGATGTCATTGGTAGGTTTAGTTGTTTGACCTTGACCTTGAAGGTCACCTGAAGGTCAAGGTCATATAAAGGTCAAGGTCGAGCATGTGAGTCGTATGGGCTTTGCCCTTCTTGTTTAAATATGTTTGAGTAACGTTACAGAATATTTACATTTCACAACTTTTCCATTCCGACAACTCGGCTGAGAGTTTGCCCGCAATGCGCCCCAGCAACTTTTGCCTTAGTTTGTCTTGAACATTTGCTCTGTGCTCGAATTCCAGTAGTCTGAAAGAAGGGCGTTTGATTCTCCTCTGGTCTCTTGTTTGCATCCTTTGTTAAATTGATTTATATATCCCATTTCAAGTTTTCATCCGGGTTTCGGGAAGAAGCACTTCCACTGTTCCAAGCAGAGTGGTGTAATGTTTGGGTTTGAGTGCTTGCACTGCAGCACACGCAGAGAGGATCTCGGGTGCCGCTGTTATCGCAAAATATGTCTATATATATAGAAGAATGATATGCTGCAGCATTTGGTCACTTACAAAAGATTATGGTGTGTATATTAGTTGTGGAGGAATTTAATCCCGGAATATATTGCCGGCCGTACTCGTGCATGTGCAGTCTTCTGGTGTTGTAGCACTTAATGCTATGGAGAACACAGCTCGCTTTTTGAGTAGCTCTTCGTTTTTTCTCTGTCTGTCTGTAATCCTAGTGTCTCCTTTGGGGAAGGAAATGTTTCCAGCACCATAACAGGGTGATATCTATTTCAGAGAGAGAGAGAGAGAGAGAGAGAGAGAGAGAGAGAGAGAGAGACAGAGACAGAGAGAGTGAGAGACAGAGACACAGAGAGAGAGAGAGAGAGAGACAGACAGACAGAGACAAAGAGAGAGCCAGAGAGAGAGACAGAGACAAAGAGAGAGCCAGAGAGAGAGACAGAGACAGAGACAGACAGAGAGAGAGAGAGAGAGAGAGAGAGAGAGAGAGAGAGAGAGAGAGAGAGAGAGAGAGCAGCCTGTCTTTCCCAACCAGACTTGCTGTATGCTTTTTGATAAGGACAAGGAGAGATACCGAGGAATGAAAACGACCTTGCAAACAAAGGGATCTGAAATCCTTTTTCCCCCTGCTCCAGGTCAGAAAGGACAGCTGTCATCAGTGTACAACAGACTGAGGGCATAGTTGGTGCCTGCAACGGCGTCCTCGTGCACACCCATGTGCTGGTACAAACATACACAGCTTTATGATTTATATTTTCGTAGCTGGCTTGCTCAAACAAGAGTCCTTCTGATAAGCTCTTGTCTTTTGAAAGGATTGAATATCGCTCAAGGGGTTAAGGTGTGCAGAGGTCGTAATGACACGAACGCTTACACGCAGATTCGTGTACGTTTATACAAGTACCCATTTGCACACACTCAAGCACAGATACACACGTCTTGGCTTACAAGTGCCTGCACACCTTTGGTTGGCAGGCTACTCGTTTCGAACATGTATTTCAATACGGCTGGTCTGGATTTGTTCGATGTTACCTATGAGACTGCGCGCTACTTGTACATGTGGCTGCTTGGGATTAACCGTTCGCAGCACCGCCCATCGCGCTCATCGCCAGCCAATCAGCGCGAGTGTACTTGCCATGCAGTTCATCGCCAGCCAATCAGCGCGCGTGTACTTGCCATGCAGGTCATCGCCAGTCAATCGGCGCGCGCGTATTTGCCATGCAGTTCATCGCCAGCCAATCAGCGCGAGTGTACTTGCCATGCAGTTCATCGCCAGCCAATCGGCGCGCGTGTATTTGCCATGCAGTTCATCGCCAGCCAATCGGCGCGCGTGTATTTGCCATGCAGTTTCCACGTGGCGTTTTTGAGACAAGCCGACTTGTGTCGAGAAATAAACAGGGCTCTCACTTTAGCTAGAAACACCCTGCTATGGGGGTGGGGGCGGGGGTGGGGTGGGTGAGGGGTGGGGGTTGGGGGTGGGTGGGGGTTGGACAACCGATATCCCCAGTGATTGTCGTAGGAAACCGATTCTGACTGCAGTTTTCAAGATCGTTCAATACATCAGCAGAGTACTGTTCGTCCTAGATATCGCTGCGAGCGTGTCTGTCTGTCTGTCTGTCTGTCTGTCTGTCTGTCTGTCTGTCTGTCTGTCTGTCTGTCTGTCTGTCTGTCTGTCTGTCTGTCTCTGTCTGTCTGCCTGCCCGCCTGCCTCCCTCTCTCCTTCCCTCCCTAACACCATAATCATCCTACGTAACCTACAAAACACGTTATCACCAACCTTTTTCCTCTTCACAACACTGCTAAACGCCATACACCTCCCGCCCAACTCGATGATCGTGTGTGAGAAACATAACTCCCGTTTCGTCAGCTTGGCGACTCATTCCTCGAGTTAAACTTAATTCTGCCTGTGGCCCAGTGGGGGTGGACCCGAGGTGACAGAGAGATAGCGGGATGCCGGGCTAGCGTGGAACTAACTCATCGTTAGAGGGATAAACGGAGGGTAGGGGCGGACTGCCTGGCAGGTGTAAATATTGACCTCGCCAGTGATATACCGCCGCCCTTCCTCTTTAGGCCATGCAGACAGAACGATCTGGTTGGCGTTGGTTTACGGTGTGTGTTGATGAGGGTGGGGGTGCGCGCGCGTGTGTGTGTGTGTGTGTGTGTGTGTGTGTGTGTGTGTGTGTGTGTGTGAGAGAGCGAGAGAGAGAAGAGAGAGAGATAGAGAGAGAGAGAGAGAGTGAGATGTAGTGCGAGTGAGGGAGGGAGGGAGAGAGAGAGAGAACGTTTCTCACTCTGGTCGTGTCAGTGTTTTTGTCACCGTTTTTCTCACTCTGCTTTGCCTGCTTGCCCCCCCCCCCTCCCTTCTCTCTCTCTCTCTCTCTCTCTCTCTCTCTCTCTCTCTCTCTCTTTCTCTCTCTCTCTCCCTCTCTCTCTCTCTCTTTCTCTCTCTCTCCCTCTATCTCTCTCTCTCTCACTCACTCATGTGTGCAAGTACACGTTTGAACAAACGCATGCGCAGGACACACCTTGACTCGTACGCACACATGCGCGCACATACTCGGGTAAATACAGACACATACCCAAGTATGCACACCCAGATACAAAAAGTAAAGGCGTGGTTTTACATAGCGACTCATCCCCCATGCCTGAGTCTCTAACCGCTTTACACTTCAGCCCACAACACTCGAACGTGCGCACTCGCTCGAATGCATTCGAGGTGAGTATATCATTTCGTTCCAGCTCAGATTGTCTCAGTAGAGGTGATGAATTTGTGATGTTGCTCTCAGTTCTCCTGTTTTGATATGGCCTGTAGTTTACAAGAGCTCGAGTCCAGGTAGTTTTTGCCCATTGACCAAACTCAACTGTCTTCTTGAAAATGAGGCGGTCGTATCACTTGTCTTCTTTTTAAAAAAACG
>JAWQFJ010014144.1:0-11589 GCA_034096865.1 Theodoxus fluviatilis | reverse complement strand
ATCTCTCTCCTTCGAGAAGAAACAAACAACCACGGAGGGAGGAAAAGCGAGGGGGGGGATTGGGACTGGGGGGGAGGTGAGGATTTGGGATGGGGGGGGGGGGGAGTATACCACGCCCTGCAGCCCCAAAGCAAGACGACCGCCTCTGATCGCCCTGTTCTTACCTTGCCGTACCATCCAGCCACCCGCGCTGTCCATTCTATCGTACGATCCCACTGGCACCTCCTTCAAAATACCGAGGAATTTTCTTCCATCTTCCGTACATCACCTCTCATCAGCTATAAAAGAAACGCTAACCTTCGGGATTTGTTTGTCCATTCCTCCCTCCGTAATGCAGCTTCATGCAACCTCCCAAAATGCAAGACTCGCCCCTTCATTGCATCCTCCACCTCCATGCAGGCTCCCAAAACCCTTTTCCACAAAAAACGTATTTCACCTACCATCATATAACTTAATATATGCACTTCAATGCTCACAGTGCAATATGATTTACTTCGGTGAAACTGGTAGAACACTCAACATCCGATTTCAAGAACACCTTGCAGACATAAGACATTCCCGATCCAAACCCGTTACCATACACTTCAACTCTCGAAACCATTCCACACAGGACCTACGTGTGAGGGGTATCTGGCTTCTGCATGGAGATAATCCCGGTGAAAGGAAAGAGATGGAGGCGCACCTCATAGAAAAATTAGGCACACGTAACCCTGAGGGCATAAACCAAAACTAGTCCAGATGAATCTTTTTGATAGACCTTACATACATGCATGTGTGTGTGTGTGTGTGTGTGTGTGTGTGTGTGTGTGTGTGTGTGTGTGTGTGTATGCGTGAATCATCATGCCTGAGCATGAATGTGTGAATCATCACGCGTGTGCATGACATCCTTGCTTATACATCACGCCTGAGCATGAATGTGTGAATCATCACGCATGTGCATGACAATCCTTTCTTATACATATGTACATATGTATATATATACTATAATGTAAATTGACTGTATATGGGTTTTAATGCTTATAGTTATGAGTATGTATGTATTACCTTTTAAGTTACCTATTTATTAAACGTATGTATATTTTAAAACACTAACTTTATTTTAGTTCGGGTTTGAACATTTTCCATAACACGATCCACACGCCAGCCCTCGTTTTATTCTGTGAGTTGTTTTTATTTATACTGAACCCTCTGACAGACTCGCCTCCATTCCACTTTTGTCCGCCCTCCTGTAAGTTTTATTTGTGCTCCTGATGAAGGCTTTTTAGCCGAAAATTTGCGCTGTTTTACCTTCCAATGTTTTTTTTTTGCTTTGTATTATACGCGGCCATCAGAACCTCACCGTATTTTAGACTTTTACTTTAGTGCCGTGGCAGTCCCTTGTTTTTGACACTTGTGTAGTCATATTTGGATTTCAGACCACTTTGCATTTTGTGCTTTTGTCTTTCCGCTGCCAGATCATACGCCACTGAGCACGAGACGATATTTGATTATTTGGACTGACCAAAATATTTAGATTCTAGCACTCCCCGAGTAATATTCAAACTTTCTTCTGGCTCACAGACGCATCTGCAATTAACAATTCGCACTTACACATAGAGTGGTGGAGCGAAATATGAAGAGTTAACAAAATATATATGCCGCAAACAGTCATTAGTCATTATGAAAATTATGAATACAAAAACACTCAAAACGACCTGCAGAAGTGAAGAACATAAAGTGGTGA
This sequence comes from Theodoxus fluviatilis, assembly GCA_034096865.1. Classification (NCBI taxonomy): domain Eukaryota; kingdom Metazoa; phylum Mollusca; class Gastropoda; order Cycloneritida; family Neritidae; genus Theodoxus; species Theodoxus fluviatilis. The sequence goes on along the minus strand of JAWQFJ010014144.1, from coordinate 9,866 downwards.
AGTAAAAAGCAAAGTGAAAACACACCGTGATGCACACCACTGGTTTGAAGCCATTGAACAGCGTCAGTCAGTCCTACACACCGCAACGTCATTGTTTTTACCTTGGATAGTCATTGAGGCACACAGAGAAAGGTGTAGCTAGGGTGCTGTCCTATGCAGTGGAAACGGTACCTCAAAAGAAAAATTCCTACTGAGCGACCTCCAGGTACTGTTCAAGCTGCATGATTTCGCCCCATTCCGTTCATAGTTCCACTATTGAAAGACAGGCCTCTTTATCGCCCATTCGGAACTAATGAGAATGCCGCCTCAATGTGTGTCTGTACATGAACAAGAGATGGCCCTACCTCAGCCACCTGAATGGAAACAGCACGAGTGCCCCACTACAGTGGGCAGAATGAAGGGATAAACAACCACATGGAACTGAACACGTGCAGCCCGTGCGGAACTGTTTCCACCTGTCGGGCTGCATGGTCGATCTTTCCCTGGAGATTCCAGGGCAACTGACAGACTCCTTCTCCACGCCCTCCTTCCTGCCGTGCATCTCCGTCAAATGCCGCTGCTGAAATGCTCTGCCGCATCAGAGACTCAGCTGAGAGCTTTCCGCAAGTTTTTTTAACCTTGAGTTGTATTTGCGCATACCTCCCCATCTGTCGTCGAGGAACATTTCTGGAAAGACGGGCGCCTCCCATATGATGCCGTGCACTGCATCAGTTTGTTTACATGACGTGTTTCGTGAGTGAATGGCTGGCTCCATCTCAACCACTGGGAGAAGCACCAGAGGGCAAAATGAAGGAGGAGATAAAGTAGGAGATGATGGAGGAGGAGATGATGATGGAGGAGGAGGAGGAGGAGGAGGAGGAGGAGGAGGAGGAGATGAGGAGGAGGAGGAGGAGATGAGGAGGAGGAGGAGGAGATGATGATGGAGGAGGAGGAGGAGGAGGAGGAGATGATGATGATGATGGAGGAAGAGGAGGAGGAGGAGGAGGAGGAGGAGATGAGGAGGAGGAGGAGGAGGAGGAGGAGGAGGAGGAGGAGGAGGAGGAGGAGGAGGAGGAGGAGGAGGAGGAGGAGGAGGAGGAGGAGGAGGAGGAGGAGGAGGAGGAGGAGGAGATGATGATGGAGGAGGAGGAGGTCGAGCAAGATGAGGAGGAGGAGGAGGAGCAGGAGGAGCAGGAGGAGGAGGTCGAGCAAGATGAGAAGGAGGAGCTGGAGTGCGAGCAGAAGATTCTAGGGACGGAGAGGAAGGAAAGGACATAACAAAAATAGTAGCAGGAGTAGCAGGAAGAAGAATGGTTGAGCAAAACACATACGAGGGTCAAAGGAAATGAGAGAAGCAGGAGGGAGAAAAGCACATGAACAAATGAACAAGAAAATAAAAAGAAAAAGTTTGAGTAGAAAAGCAAAAACAACACGAGAGAAATAAACGTGAGAGCAGAGGGACGTAGCGAAAAGATAAAGCAAGGAGAACATTAAAAGAAAAAAACAACTTCATAAAGTCGCCAACCGTTGTTAAATGGGGAATCGCTAATGACCCTAATCCTATATGTGATAGCTCTGCCACAAACGACATGTCGCGGTTACATGAAACTGCGGATTGGTTACACTGTTGAAGAGAAGAAATTAGGCGAGAGAGAGAGAGAGAGAGAGAGAGAGAGAGAGAGAGAGAGAGAGAGAGAGAGAGAGAGATCAAGGCAGAGTAAGGAAGAGTTGTTGAATACATGTACAGTCTAGTCGTTTTGAAGGTATCCGCTTTACAATGTGTCCTAACGGTGTCGAACACATCTTTCGAGCAATCAAGCCATACAAAAAAACGGAATAAAAAGCGATTAGGGGATCGGGATCGGGGTGGGGGTGGATTAACGAAAGATGAGGGAGCATTTTTGGTGTATTGGATGGCGCTAGGAAAAGAGGGAGCGAGGGGGATATATGTGCTCCGTTGACGTCATTGTGACGTCTTATGCAGTCATTTCCCTGGTGTCACGTGTGCCACGTGAGTGAGAAGGAGCTAGCACGTGGTCGAGTCGCGAGTCAGAGGTGCCTCTCAGCTGACTGGCGACCGCTGCTGTGAACAATGGGCCGCGTAACGCCACCGCCGCCACGCCACTTCACGTCCCGCCAACGCCTCTCCCTAGCGACCATCGCGCCCTTGGCAACCGCCTCCATTAACATACGACGTCCTAGCAACTGTGACATAGCAAGACAATGAGACTGTTTCACCGGCCCCGACCATCCTGGTGGCCTACAGCACTCAGTGCAGAAAGCGCGCGTAAAAAAGCGCGTAAAAAACCAACCATAAAAAGCGCACATAAAAAGCGCGGATTCTTCGTGTGAACAGTGCACCATTTGGTAGTGTTTGGCACAGTGAAGACTGCCCTCTTCGCAACCGATTCAGCACATCGTATATGGGACATGGCGACTGCATGGGACGTGAAGCAAACCTGAATGAGAAACTCACAAATATTAGAGCATGATTAAAATATGTTATCAAGAGCATGTATTATACAATTTTATCATAGACCAATGCTCTGATTACCATAATAAGATCTCATCCCTCTTTATCCATGTGGATGTTGACATCGTTTTATCTGGAGGCATTTTCATGATATCAAATGCATGCCCTATTGATTCCTGCCAGAGCTGAATGAAAGAAGAGATGACGTTGGAATCGCTCGCTTTAATTTCTAGGTTTATTCCATGCGACTCTGACAATATCCCAATGCCGTTATAAAGTTAAATCAAACTTGCTGAACAGGCAAGCATCAAAGACTACCCGTGCTGGCACACTCGCTCGACGCAAGTCAGTTGGTCTCGCTATACATGTAGAATCGCTAAAGAACAATGACATCAGAAGCATAACAAACTTTTTACTGCAATAATTTGAATTTGTCTGTCATTCTACTCACTTTTCGTCATAAGCATTTTACCCATATCCTTTTTTAGGCTTTTCTCGTCTTCTTTGATCAGTGAGGAGCGAAACAAAATACGTCGTTTCCGAAAGTCAACCCCTGTCGTACTTAAAAGAAGATGGCAAGCCACAACATGCCATGGTTAAGCTTTCACCCGCACGACCATCTGCTTTCCAGCACAGGTTCTAAGTTTCTCTGACAAGTTTCTCACAGCCGGAAAAGCATCTGCTTTTGTCGGGTCACCAACCTGAACGGTCTCCACGCACGTGGCGTACCGGTAAACCTGGCTCACCGCCAAGAGAGGACTCAGTCCTGGCCCTCTTGCATCTGCCCTATTTCAAGTAATAGTCGTAGACAACTCTATATGTGCGGCACCGCCTAAGAGAAGCATGTCTTCCCTTCTGTCACTGCCTTGAAGTAGAACCTTACATCAGCGAGGAATTAGCGCCCGTGACAATTACTTGCGTGCCTATTCTGTTTACGGCGGGACGTGACGGAAGCAGGAATTGTCCGGACACCGGGCCAAGACAGCGTTGAGATAGCATCGCTATAAGGGGGAGCTTTCTTCATAGTAAATATGCAACCCTCTGCACGGAACTGCAAGGCGGTCCTCGTTTAAAAGCTGTGCATGGTGAGGGCGGACAGATTTACTGCGCCCTCAAGAAACCACGGACCATAAGACTCCCGGGGAAATCTGCAGGAAGGGAGGGAGAGAGAGAGAGAGAGATACAGAGAGAGATACAGTGAGAGATACAGAGAGAGATAAAGGAAGAGGCGTGTAGGCAGTCAGAGGCAGGCAGGCAGGCAGGCAGGCAGGCAGGCAGGCAGGCAGGAGGGAAACAAGGAGGAGAACAAAGACAAAATTCCGGGGATCGCACCCGTGAAATGGTGTAAGACGTAGTCTCCGAAACCTTATTTGTACCTTCATGCAATGGTCCTTCGCTAAACGTAATCTGTAACACACACACATACACACACACACACACACACACACACACACACACACACACACACACACACACACACACACACACACAGAGGCAAACCCACCGTCTCATATTTTTATACATTCAACGCGCGGTACTCGGCAAAATAAGATTAGCTAGAGGTCAACATTTCTGAGTCTTTTTTTAAATTGGCCATTCAAATAAATCCTTCGAGGCATTACTCTTCCTGATGGTGCTCGAGGTCCGATCATGGCGTCAATGAACTGAAAGGACGGTACGTTGTTATGCTTCCTCCTTGTGAGGTACTGTGACGATGACAAACGTGAAACTGTACAACTCTGATGTTATACAAACCAACCCTAACTAAAGCAGTCATCACATGAGCAAGGCTACTGAGTGTACACTCTACAATCTTAGATATCACTTAGTTTCTTCTTTTCAAAGGATGGTTCTAGTTCTCCTAGAAAGTGTTTGTCAGGCGAACATTATGATATTTTCATGTGGCTACAATAACCCGCCAAAAATGGCGAGCTTTAGCCACTTACGCAATTTTTATGTGGTGGGGGTGGAGGCAAGGCTTGATGGTACAAGGGCTGCTGCTTTCCACAACTTTATTGTTACCCATGGGTATAGGGGGTCTCTCAAGAGACTGGTGGTGGTCGTTCCTGTGGACCTGCCGATAGTCCCTCCTTATTAAAGAAATGCGCGGACCTCAGGGGAGCCAGGCTTGGGATCGGCAGTCGCGGGTCTCAGCCTGTTTCTGGGTTGTGTTTTCCTAATGATAGAAAAAGGCTCATTGCTGCCTTATACTTACTCGAAATTATTCACACCAAGTGTTGCCTCGATCGGCATAACAAAGTCAACCGAATGAATATTGCACCATTGCAATCAGATGTCTTAATTTAGAGAACGCATCAAATTTGTCTCTTGTTTCTAACAATTTAAGCATAGCGCGCGAGAACGACAGGAGGGAAACTGTCCAGAGAGAGAGAGAGAGAGAGAGAGAGAGAGAGAGAGAGAGAGAGAGAGAGAGAGAGAGAGAGAGAGAGTCCATGTAAAGACTTCGGGCTTCACTTCACCCGGTCACATTTACATAAAGCGAGATCCTGTAAAACGCTACAAGGAGATGTACGAGTCACACTTATTACTGTGTGACTTATTGTCATTCCGAAGTACAAATGTAACTATGACATAATTTCTTCACCTCTGCAGTTGTCTTTTCAATTTGCCAGGTATTGAGTTTGAACATTGCACTATACATTCAGATGTGAAACAATGAATATGAACAACAATGAATGATTTGGGAAGGATTGATATTGTGTACAGGGTTAAGCTTGAGGTGATCCAAGGGGCCAATGTATAGATTGTATCTGTGTATCTGTATATGGTGCCCATCTGCATGCGTAACTTGCAGGAGACAAGCTACATGGTAAATAAGTGTATAGTACAACTTGCAGAAGAAGAACACTGACAGTTTAAAAAATAACAAAGCAATGGACGAAAAGACTGCCGCGGAGGAGCAAACAAGCAGAACATGTGAGAAGACAAAGGCGGAAGAAATATCACATAAAGAAGGGAGGTGGGGCGGAGCGGTAAAGGTACCGTAGGTGTAGAGCCGTCAAGAGAAAAAGTTGAAACGATTTTGATAGGAGCTCAAAAAAGAAACAGAGGGCGGGAACTACATAACAAAGCAGGGAAAAGTCGGTGTCAATTTCCTTTTGTCTCACAGCCTCTCTTTCCGCTGAATGCCAACCATGCGACCACACATGTGTTTCTCTTTTTGGCGGGAATTTTTGGCGTCGGTGGCGAAGTATAGAGTGGCCCAGATCCAATCGTTGAGAAACCATGCAGGTCAGGTGACGGCCCATGTGCAAGTCGGCATGGAGACCTCAGAGCATCGCATAGCTCACAGTCGCCATCGAAATTATCGAACGTTCGCGACCTTCAGGGCAATCGCAAATGTCACTCTGACCTATACTTTCAACCAAGCCACCTACACGACTTTCTTTTGGACGTTTGGACGAAGTATTGTAAGATGGTGAGGTATTGGTGGAGGTCGGGGTGGGAGCGGATTGAAAGAAAAACTAAAGAATGTCTTCACCTGACAAGCAGTTCAGGGGATCAGTCGAGATCAAACGCACATACCGAAGGATTGGTTCCTTTGACAGACCTAGATCGACAGCGAAGTAAAATACGTATACATGCTAATTTTGGGGTGTAAGGTTTTCATATATGTTCCACTACTCAACTGCTCTGCCTTATTACTTCCCAACATCAGGTCCTGAAACTACAGTTCTGGTAGGTCTAGAGCATACAGCCATTACAAACATATGAGATTCGTTGAGAGAAAAACAGCATTGCCATCTAAGCTCCCGCGATATCCTTTTGATAGGAGAACATGTAATGTAACGGAAGGATAGACACAAGTAGAGAGGCTGATAAATCGTGACAAATGGACAAGAACAAACACCTAGAGATGATCAAAGAAATAAAGAGACAAATACAAAAATTTTCTCAGTCAGAGTGAAGCCTTGGCTTGATAGTTGCACAAGATGGAGCACAAGAGGCACACAACAAGGCACACTAGGCTGATGCTCACCAGACAGGTGGAGAAAGACGATGAGAGATGAGGCTGGGGAAGAGGAGGGGGGTTGGGGGTCGGGAAGGAGTTGGGGGAGGGGGGGGGGGTTAGAAAGGAGGGTAGCGGGTTCTTTAGTTGTGAGGACTACGTGCCCACTATCAGAGGCCTCCCTGACTACACAAACAAACGAGGGCGTGAACCCACACGCCAGGCATTCCAATTAAAACTCGTACAGGGACCTGCAGTCACATCTACTTATGTCCTCCTCCAAAAATATCCTCCTGCGCCAATCCGCGTGCTGTGGCCAACTTGCAGCGGAAGCCTGATATTTCGAGAGTGAAAGAGTTGGCCAGAAGGTCACCCTTGTGCATGGGAGTCGACCCAGAGAGGCACACTATTCAGTGTGCGGTTTAGCTGCATCAAGAGCAACCACGGGAGTTCTCCTTTCAGGGGAGAAGGACCAACGTCACAACATTCACTTCAGACAGCCTGAGGGTGGTGTCCTCTACAAAGGAGAAGCAACTCACATTCGACCAGGACTCGACGCCTCCGCAAGACTGAATTTGGCGCTAGTTGGCCGGTAAAGCAAAAGGAGGTCACGAGAACTTGGTGGCGTATTGCGTCACGGAGTGCAGTAGTCAGCGGGATGAACTTTGTTGAACACGCTCTCATTGTTGTGCTGCACGGGGACCACTCACATCTGGCTCCAGTCCGTTTTGATATACTACAACGTAGTCCCAGAAAAATGGACGTGACATTCTGCGAATTTCCTTATAATTGACGACCATGGAACAACGCTCTGACCGACCACAGTAGAAGGAATCTATTCTTCAATCTGCAACATGTGGTCAACATTAGTCCACTTAGGCGAGAAAAAGACCAATCACGTGTACAGCATAGACGGTGCATTTGTCACTGATTTCCCGACAATTAAGCACTTAAAACCGCGTGCGTGTTCGTGTCTAAGAACGCTTTATTCCTAGCGGTCATGAAGGCTTGAAAGTGCTGAAAAAGCACATCGACGCGGGCAGCGGAAATTGGAAAGCTGCACAGCTCCCGAAAGCGGCGGCTCCCGCCATTACTGCCTATGTCCAGATGTTGGTCGCCTCCGCTCTGGTGGACTCTGGGCAACTCTGGATCTCATTGGCGCCCTACTTGGCGTGTCCTCTCACCCCTCGAATTCTTTATCGTTTCGGCCGGTCACCCGGGCCATTTTGGTCGGTACTTGGAACAGAAGCTTTGTGGCATATATCAAGTCAACTCGTTCCCTGCCAAACTCTGTACACTATTTTTGTCACGTTCGCCCACAGACGTGGCTAGCTGACTGTTCTTGAGAAGGACATGCGTGCGTTTTCAAAGCATTGTTGAGGTATTTCAATGAAAAAGAACATATAAAAATGACAAAACAAATTCGTTTTTTACGCAAACATGGAGAATGCGTGCCTTTTGTGTTGTTGTTGTTGTTAGCATATGTAATTTTGTGCATTTTTCAAGGTGCAGCACCAGGAAGTTTCAACGAGAATTCAATCACTAAATGGACCATTATGATTTTTAAAATCAACCTCTTTTGAATTCCCCGCTTTCAGTTCCAAAATAGTGTCGAAAGCGCACGCAAAATATGCCTATGTTTAAATGGTATTACATGTATATTACTGCGTACGATTCACAAACAGAACCTGAGAGTGCAGGGAAATGGCCGCATAACTTTAATAGTGATTGGTGCAAAGTGTCGAGCTCGCCATATACATGTTGTAACTGAAACGTCGTCAATGGTCGTTTCATTCTCAACATCTGGGAGCACGATGGAGGGGGACTAAGGGTGGTGAACTACCCCCTTATTGTATGTAATAAAACTGAATGCTGTCCATTGTTCTCCTTTCCAACATTTACTTTCATCTGTGTGCTTCCCTTTTCTCTGCTGCCCATGTTTGTCGTGCAGTCTGGATGGGTTTTTTCCTCCTTGAACATGCAGGAAAATCTTATTCACTTTCATTACTGCCGATATATCACATGTTTAAAATTTCAAGTACGATCCCCCAGTCTCATGAAAGATTCTGCATTCCGTAGTTCGTCTGGCATTTGATACTTTCTTGACATTAAAAGTCTCATGTCGCGAATGAAATGTATTGGTTCGATAGATCAGTAACCTAAGCACTTGCTTATAAAATATGGGGGGAGTAAGATATTTCTCTTAGTAGTGATGGAGGAAATTATTTCACATCAACGGCATTTTGTTTTTGAGTTGTCCTTCAAGTCTTTCCGGGCAGGACGTTCACATCTATGTGGGTTCGGCGTGTTTTGTTTAGAGTTGAGATTCGCGTATATTTGAGACTATGTACATAATGTACATGTCTCCGTATTTAATCTTGTACACCACTGTCGGGATTATCTGTACGTACAAAGGAGAAAAGAGACCTGGAAATTTCGAGATCTGCTCGTTGCTTTGGGAGAGATGAGAAGTTTATATCTCTTTGGAGCTAAAAATGTCTTTCAAGTGATTCAGACATATCACTTTCCTCCACACGTTCTCTTTTGCTCTCACTCCCTCACCTCCCACTCTCTAATTCCTCGCTTGTTGCCTCCTCCCGCAGATTTTCTCAATACAATTCCTTGCCAAGAATGGCACACCGCCTTCCATGCTGTCTAAGAAGAAAACAACGAGACAGACGTTTACAGGCACTTGCTAATTGGGACCAGGAGCAAGTTACAAAAACGGGATCTCCGTGTATTTCCGTCCAAGCAGACCCGACGGATTCGGTATCCATTGATGGACAGGTTCGTTTCATACTGTGTTTATGTAGGGGTAATTTTCGTGATGCAGAGGTGAGGAGCGAAGGCCACACGCAAATTGACCAGAATGGTAATCATTTACCTTCAAGTCTTGGAAACAAAAAAGTTGATTTTCGATAAATGCTTACTTTATTAACAAAGATAATAGCACGTAACATCCCAAAAGTCTGCACTTTTCCTAAAAAGAAAATAAGTTTCAGTTTGAATTGGGTCATGCATAGATTTGTAGCTAATGTTGATCAAGAAGAAATGCTTTGTTGTTGACGAGGAAGACGACTGCGCAAGCGGGTGGGATGGGAGGGAGAACAGGAGGGGTAACGTGGGTCTGTGCGAGGATGGATCAGCTGTAAACATTGACCTGCAGCTGATCGGCTCCGATGGAATATCTACGCTGAAGGACCCTTGAGACTTGGAATGCAAGAATCGCATCAAGCAGTCAGCAGTACGTGCTGGCATATGCTTGGCAGTGGGTAGAAACTGGATTTTTGGTGAGTATTTCGGGTTTTGTTCAGCATGATTCACTGATTTTCCGCGTGTGTTGAGCGATTGTTTAAACTTCTGTAACCCTGTGTTAAAAATGATGCAGGGTCTGACTGAAGCAATTACCCGATTGCCCAGGGCAACCAAATGTTCTCATCGGGC
>JAWQFJ010014143.1:0-20650 GCA_034096865.1 Theodoxus fluviatilis | reverse complement strand
AAGGAATAGACGATCCAGACCGGCAACCGAATTTTCCTTTGATTTATTTTAGAATCGAAGCACACAACGGCTGGAAAACTTTGTCGACATGTAGCACGCACAATGACACGGCTGTGCTTGCAGCCGCAGAACCGCCTGTTTAGAGTTTAGTTTGCCTGACACACATGTTGCTATTGCATGCATGTTCAATGCTATGCACATTTTAAAGGTAAGAGGTTAACATTTTTCTGGCCAATGGATTTTGCTTTTGGGCTAGTGTCTTTTCAATATACTTGCTTGAACGGGCAAGCGGTTTGGGGAAATTGTGTCTGACCCTGTGATAAGTAAGCAACACGATTTGAGAACTGACACATACAGTGCAGCAGTATGGTCAAATTTGGCAGTCAGCTTGGCTTTCTGAAGATGGTGACAAGTTTAACAAAAAGCAAGAATACTTTGTCATGGAGGCTCTCACCAAGTGTAGCCCCCTAATATAACGGTTATGTCGATCATTCCTCAAGTAGGTCTACTTATCTTGATTAACGCCAGAGAGAGAGAGAGAGAGAGAGAGATTCACATGAGAAGTTATCATAAAAACTTCAACATTTAAATTTCAGCATGCAGCAAATTATGCATGGGTTAGATGTGACATACACATACCCTATTTACCCTGAATAAGTTAAGCAACCAAATGCATTTCATTGTAGTTTCAACAGATGCATTTTAATCCTTTTTAAAAACTTTAATAGATTTGATGCAACTGAAAAACGTGCATATTAATATGATCACTATGTTAATAAATGAACAGGAGTCATTGCTGTCTATCTCACTCTCTCTCCCCCCCCCCCCCCTCGCCACCCCCCCTCCCAACCCCTCAACCCCCACCCCACCACCACACCATGATTTAAGCTGTTTCATGTTAGGAAGATTTTGTCTTATATATATATATATCCCTATATGTATATTTACAAATTATGTTATGCCAACTTCAAGTATCACAAGAAGAAACTGGAGCCACTGTGAAGATGCCGTTGTCCTGCTTTGAGACTTTGAAGATGATTATCATCTCAATGAAAATATGAATGTGGAACTACTCAGGCCAAATAATAATTGTTACTCATTGATACATGCCACATACATGCATTTTGCACTTAAATCTCCTTCAAGTACTTTTTCCTAGACAGTGTAAATGACCCTTGAGGTTTCATGAATGAAGTGGGCTAGGGTAGAGACATAGATATGAAAGAGAACGTATTGTTGTACCTCTGTTCATATCATGCATATATTCATATTAGCAAGTTCATGCATAGACCTTCTGATCAGTCCTAAGCAGGTATAATCTGAATGATTAAAGCTTTTCCCGCCTTAAATATTTGTATTATGAGGATCGAAGAGGAAATTATGTCCATTCTGTCTGAAAGCAAGATATACTGGTGTCTTGAGTTACCTTGCTTCTTTGCAATGCAAGAAGCAATTGTCAGTTTGTAGAATTTTCAAAAATCGGCCAAGCATGTGAAGGGAGAAAGAGTTGAAGAAGAAATGAACTGCATTCACCAACGTAAACAGTGCAGATAACTACCCTGAAATCGTGTAACATTGCAAAAGTGGATGCTCAAACATACCTGATGCCAAGAAGCCCAAAGTCGCATTACTACGCCACATTGCATCCATTCGCCAGTATCTTTCTGACACTGCGTGTGTTAGACTGGTCACTGCCAGGGTCACTTCAAGGCTGGATTATTGTAATTCAGTTTTGGCGGGTCTTCCAGCAGAACAATTGAACCGACTGCAGCGCGTTCAAAACAGCGCAGCACGTCTCGTGCTGAGGAAGGGAAAACGCGATCATGTGACACCCATGCTTAGGCATCTACACTGGCTTCCTGTGAAATTCCGCTGCCAGTACAAACTTGCTGTTTTGGCCTACCGTCATTTTGATGGTACTCTTCCTGTGTATCTTTCGGCATCCCTTCGCACATATCAACCATCCCGTTCTCTCCGTTCAGCAAATGAAAAGCTTCTCGAAATTCCTAAACGTAGTACAAAATCTTTTGGTGAGCGTAGTTTTAGTTTCAACGCCCCCTCTGTCTGGAATTCGCTGCCGGCTGGCCTGTGTGACGCACCCACTTTACCTATTTTAAAGTCGCAACTGAAGACTCACATATTTCGACTGGCTTTTGTTTGATTTTTCTTCTCATGATCATGTATGTTGTTTTTATTCTCAGGTCTGAAAGTTGTATTATGTTTTGTATTATGTTGGTAAGCTTGTTGATGTATGTCTGCGTGTGAATGTGGTTATGTCAGCGCATTGAGATGTACAGAAGTGCGCATTACAAATGCTATTCATTATTATCATTATTACGTATTATTATTAAGTCATTGTAGAGGCGCTCTTCTAGTGTAATGCTGCACTAGTAATTCGAGTCGGTCATTGTGATATGGTTCGAAACTAGATGAAACAGACCACTTAAGTTTTCTGCCGATATTTAAAAAAAGACAACCAACAGCAACCTTGCACAACTGAGGGAAATGGGACTTGGGTGCTGCGGCACACAACTAAAAGCGATGTAGATTTGCGCTTTATTTTCCTCACTTGTTAGTCAACAACTGCAGATACCAAAACCATGACAGCAGTCGCAGTCAGTTTGTTGTCATCGTCTCCAATCACTACTTGATTGCATAGGTCCTAGTTCGTCTCTTCGCGAGATCTTGGCTTGGTTTCGTCAAGCTATTAAGAAGCAAAAGATTTGCCAAGATTTGGCGCAATAGTTGCTGAATTTTTGCAGAATGTTTGACAGTACGTAATTTGCCAAGACTTGGTGAACATTAGCCAATATTTATTGGTCAGTTAAAAACAGGCTTAAGGCACACTTCCAATCAACCACACGGAACACACAGCTGTCGTATTCTGTCAAAGATTTAATCAGCACTTTGGTTTACGGGAGTCAAGCACGTCCGTTCTATTGGGGAGCCCTGTCTTCTTTCAGTGCTTTGGTCTGAGAGCAAAGAAACAGGCAGTTCGGATGGCTGGAGGCAGCTGCAAACTTCAACACACTCAAAGAGGACGAGGCATGTTAAGCTCTGTCTAACAAGGGTTGTCACTTTTGAGGATGAGGTACTCGTTTGAACGGCAGTATCTGGGCGATTGAGGTCAGGTCAGCTAGCTCTGTTACAACAATGTCTTCAACGAGCGCGGCCATGAACAAGAAAGTCGAGGTTGAAAAAATCTATATCGGTTTTCATAGAAAACCAGTGCCAAAAAGCAGAAATTCAAAACGCCTCGCTTCACAATACTGTACTGTAAACATTGTTTTAGACGCCCTCGGATTTCGACTCAACAATCTGTTTTGGAATGATACGGCACTAAGGCCGTCGCACACCAGGAAACAGAAACACGCTGTTTTTCCTTCCCTGATCCATACATTTGTGCGTATTTGTTGCACCTGAAGTGTTCGCACACGTTGAAACTTGTTTTTGTGAAATAAATCAATTGACTTCATACATCGACATATACATGAATGGGCACTCGCGTCATCATTGGCGATGTCGTCTGCACAACATTGGTGTCAGTCAGCGACGACATAATTGCTTCTGCTGCCACTGTAATATAATCATTTGCAGAAGAGGAAAAAAGGCGATGACGAGCGAAAAGGGTATATGAATGGCTGCAGAAGAGGTTGCAGCCAGGTAGTCACAACAGTTTTTATTCTTCACTCCTCGAACCACTCAGCTACATGAGAAGCCATGCACATGTAATTTCGCTTATGCCAGTGGTCCGATTTTCGATTTGTACGTGGACGCACATCTGGATTTGAATTATGTCACGATTCAAATAAACTATTGATGTACTCTACACAAAGCTTTGAGAAATCTACAATGTTAATTGGTTAAGATTTATTTGTACGTGTGTCAGCAATTCTAAAAATGAGCATATTGCATGCGAACCGGAGATAGATAGAGAGAGAGAGAGAGAGAGAGAGAAAGAGAGAGAGAGAGAGAGAGAGAGAGAGAGAGAGAGAGAGAGAGAGAAAGAGAGAGAGAGAGAGAGAGAAAGAGAGAGAGAGAGCTTCTATGCTCCTTTCAAGTTTACTTTTCACGGAGCGAAGACGAACTTGAAAAACCACCTGACGGTGACTTGGCATTAGACGACAAGAGAACCACTAGAGTAATGTACATATACACGTGATTTAATCACGCCGGGCTATTCGTCCCTATCAAGCCACCATTCATGCCACGCAAATCCTCAGTCCACCCCACCCCTCCATTGGCTATCCCCAATCACACATCCAGCCCCTGCCGCGAAGGTCCATCCTTCCACCAACCTAACAGTGCTGCGTCATTCCAGTCAAAATCCCTGGTTTCTCCAGCTTGTTGCCTTCTGCTCATCAGGAGGCGGCGCTCTCCGAATGGCATCGCATACCTCCAGTCAGCCTGGCATTCTGCGACCATCAGTGTGAAGGGCACTTGCATGTATGTCGTGTACTTGTTGTGCGGTGGCGTTTTTCCCCGCCACGCCAGTTACGTTACACGGACCTCCTGGGATGCTCTTATATCTCTACTTCTTTCATCAAGAGATATTCCATTCCACGTCTCTCTTTTACGAGCAAGCAATGCATCCTTCTGGCGTTGCTGTGATAGTCGTCTTAGTACAGAATGATGATTTTTGCTTCCTTGCTCTAGGTAAAGACTTGTTGACTTCTCGCAACTTGGGATGACTCAGAACATTTTTAGCATATGCTTCCGCGATAGCGGCAAAAGGAATGTTGTTGGTTTTATTGTAGCACTTGATGCTTTTATTCTATTAAATTCTGGAAAAAATTTACACCTCTCAGATACTAATATATTGAAAGGAGGATATATATGTTGTTTGAAATGGTGGTGGGCATAAAAGCGCAATTTCAAACTTATCGATGAAAGTTATTCCAAAACGTAGATCAGCAAATGAAGAAACGATGCTGTATAAAGACAAAGTACAGAAACAGTGTTTTGAAAAAACCTACAGCACTCTAATCTTCTCAAGGAGTCTATGTAATTTTACTGCGCTAAGGCCACGTGATGGGGTGTTTACAATGATGCCTATGATCCACATATATTTGCGACTTTGTACTTGTGTCTAGGAATACTTGCCATGTTGCCATAAATCTGTGCGGCTGACAAAGATCTTTCCCGAAAAAGCATTTCAAAGCCAACCGAAGTACTCACTCTGGCAGATTCACGGGGGAGGAAAAGCCCCTTCATATTGGTGCAAGCTTGTAATGTGCAGGTGCTGCTGTTTTTACAACCCTTGCCTTCAAGCGAGTGCATTCGTGCAAGTGGCGTTTATTGCCTTCCTTAAGAGCATCACATTACACACTACTCCTGTGTTTATTATTTGAGCCATAACACTGTTTGTAACTAACGCACACACCCTCCGTCTTCGCCAGCTAATCTTAAGACACCGTGAGCTTGCTTCACCCTCTAAAAAGCCCGCACTGTTTGTGTTTTGAGTGAGTGTGAGAGCTGTAGTGACGGGGTTCGTGTACTAGAATTTGGGCTCAGTCAGAGACATCAAAATACCGACAACAACCGATCTTGAGAATGCACACATCTCTCCCCAGGTCTCTATACCAGTGACCATGCAAGCATGAAACGTATTAATGTCAAAGTGTTGTCGTCGTTCGCGAGAACGTCCAGAATTGCGTTGGGAACAAACGTCAGTGTCTTGTGTCTTTCGATCTTCCTAAGAAGTCACTCAGGCCATCTAGTGGAGAAGATTGGAGCCGCAAGCACAGGAGTATGGATGCCAATGCGTCAGTTGTATTTGTTTGTGCGTGAGTGGCAGTGTATTTGTGCGAGTGTATGGATATGTTTGTGTGTGTGCGCGCATGAGCGTGCGTATTTGCATATGTTTATGTAGTTACTTGTTGAGATGTCAGAGTTACATTCCTAAGAATTTCTAACATTTCTTAAGTACCCCAAAATATATCTTTTTTGAAGAACCATTTTTATTGTCTCAGTTGGATTTATCTTTTCATCCCTTCAAAAGCTATCATGTTTATGCTTGCAATATAAGATTCGAAGACCTGTTAAATCTGCATTTTCATTCAACTTCAAGGTGAAATAGACTGCACGAACGATGCTTCAGTGAAAGAAATACGTATTAAAACGTACGAGGCGTCAGGTCAAAAGGATCCCTTCTTGCCCCCGCATCACATCGCTACGTCGGCCCCGTCCATGCTCCATGCAGCCAAATTCATCCGCCCGTCAGTAAACCTTGCCCTGTATGTACGCCTAGTTCTAACTGTTTGACCTGAAGGCGAGGCAGCGTTCATTCAAATAGGATTCCCACGAAAATGTCTGGAATGTTGTATTAACTAGTCCTTGTTGACTTTGCAAACGCAAGGTTACTGACTTGGTGTACGCAAAAAAATCAGTGAGACCTTCTAGGAGATGCCATAACGTCTGTTCAGACCATCTATCGGAAAGCAGCCATGACATCTACACGTACAGACACAAACATGTCATGGTCTCTTGAATAGGGTCCGTCTAGGCGTCTTACGAGAGTTGACAAAAACTGACCTCAACATCCTCACCCCCTATCCCCATTCCTGCTGCTTCAAGGACAACACAGAGCATCTCCCTCACTGCACATCCAAGCAGTGGGTGGGCCTGAGCAGCAAGCACTCCCGCCACAGATCGCATTCTATAAACCTCCGCTATAAAATAGGCTTGGTGCATAGAGTTATCTGCCTCTGGCATGCCAGTGGGGGCGTGGGGTGGGAGGCCGCCGCACCCTGCCAAAGACCGGAAATGCTTCCCAATTCGGCGCCCCCTGCCGGCTGAAGTGACACCATGGAGAAAGAGAAGGAATACCAGAACTGTTACTGTCTTATTCAGAACTGCTCCGTCATTGAAAGCGAGACGACGTCTTTTGAACAATGCCTTTCGTGGTTACTGGCTTTCTCCTCCTCCTCCCCCCCCCCCCCTCCTCCTCCTCCTCCTCCTCCTCCTCCTCCTCCTCCTCCTCCTCCTCCTCCTCCTCCTCCTCCTCCTCCTCCTCCTCCTCCTATTTTCCTTCTTCTCATCTTCTCCTCCTCCTTCTCAACCGCCTTCTGGTGTGTACATGTTCATAACTCTTGAAGTATGCAGGGAATCCGCACACTCAAGAATAATTGGAACGGAACTATTAGTTGCCAGTCGTTTTATAAGAAGAGCACTCTAAATCATTCGCATAACTTGGGAAAGGTTTGAGAGGTTCACCTCTTCAACAAAGACAAACTTTTTCCCATCTCAATCATTTTCAGCAGTGAAATTCAAAGTTCCCGCGGGGAGGGGGTGGGGGTGGGGGAGGTGTTGGGTGGGTGGGGATGGGGCAGAGAAGGGATGGGGAAAATAAATGTAAATGATAACGAATTGTACTTTTGGGTGTTGGGTAGATTTATCACATGCTTGTGTGTGTGTGTGTGTGTGTGTGTGTGTGTGTGTGTGTGTGTGTGTGTGTGTGTGTGTTTTGCGTTGTGTGTGTGTGTGTGCGCGCGCGCGTGTGCGTGCGTGTGTGTGTAATCCAAACTGCCAAGCACTGCCATGCTGCTCACAGATGTCTGCCGGCCTTCAGACCTGCCCCTCCACACAGCAGCAGGTGGCTATGCAGTAGTAGAAGGTGGAGGTGATGAGGGGAGGAGGAGGAGAAAGGGGGGGGGGGGATAGGGAGTTCGAGAAAGGGATAAAAAAGGAGAGGGAAGCGAAAGGGTGGATGGAACGATTGTGCAGGACGAGGTGACCTGGCCCTGGGCACGTGAACCAAACACGTGACCCGCAGTCACGTCCAAGGATCGACCACCTCTCCTGCAGCTCAAGGCCCTGCACCAACACACTTGGCGGCAAGCCTGGAGGACTTAGGTTTGATCCTCTGGTCTGCCTGTGTGGGTGGGTACTAAGATATTTTCGTTAGCTCTCCTTCTTTTCTCTACGTGGGTGATAAAATGTCAATTTTGTGCGTGAGATTCTTTTCGCATTCCAAGATAGACCTCCCAGAATCCCTCGCGAAGCAAGCTAAGTGTGCCCAGACTTGTTGGCACAAGGAGGTCCCCTTGTGGAACTGCAGGCACTCTAAGCGCGACGACCCATTTAAGCGCACACACAATAGGCTCCAAAGCTTTGATTCCTCGCCCACGGTAAAAAGATCATCGCAGACATTCTCCTCCAGGAATTCTGAAGACCACGCCACCTGGTAACTCGTATTGTAGAAACCTTGGCTCACTCACAGTGCACACGTGCACGCTTTTGGGGAAACGTGCACGATTTCCACGCTTCCCATCACGTGACCTCTGGAGCCAAGGGAGAAAGTTCGCGCGTTCTGTAAACATGCTCGTACACGCACGTGTTTCCGACATGCGGAGGAGACTTCTGGTGCCTGCTAGAAATATCTCGGACCAGAGCGACCAAGTGTGGTGGAGTGGAACCAAGACCGTGGTGGCAGTGATCTCTCTAGACCATGGTGGCAGTGGTCTCTCGTGTCTTGTGTGCTGTTCTCCCTTAAGAAAGGAATGCACGGACCTCACAGGAGCCAGGGTGTAGATTGTTTCCCAGTTCCTAACCCTGGTTCCTGGGTTCGTGCTTCAATTTGGCAGAAAGGAGAGATTATTTAACTTAACTCGCTTTGAAATTATTTCTTACAAATGTTGCCTCATTCAGCATAACGCAGTCTATTGAATGGATCATATGCCGTTGCAAGTGGTTGTCTTACTTGAGGGGAAACATCAAATTTACAAGTCAAAATGTTAAAATTCAGATGCCAAAGTGGGGGAGCGGTTCACTAGCCAAGGGTCACGATAATGTAACGAGTGACTGACAGGGCACCTACACTAACAATCAGACCACAGCAGAGGAGGGGTCACATCTTGAGATGAGGCTGAGCTTTTTCACCTGATTTTATCTCTGATTATGCACAGGAGAATTTAATCATCAGGATATGCGCGCAAAAAATCCAATCGTGGAAATAAGGACACACACATATAATGTCAGGGTACTCATCCAACTGAACTGAATATATTAACCGTGGTCATTTAATGGATTCATACAGGTGGCAATAAACATAAGACTGTAGCACACTGGGGATAAAGGAGATATGGATAGATGATAGAACAGGAAGAAGGAACAACAAGATGGGGAGAAGGGACAAGGGAAAGGTGAGGAGTACTTTCAGTCTGTGGGACTCTAGAGAGAATGTAGGGCAGGAAATCCACTAGAAATATATGCATGCACATACATGTAGATTATTTTACGGGCTCGTTTATTTTCACACACACACACACACACACACACACACACACACACACACACACATAAACATACGAAACGCACGCACATATACAGGCACGCGCGCGCGCGCGCACACACACACACACACACACACACACACACTCAAGCCACCACCACCACCATCACGCACTCACGCACACAATCGCGCATGCACACACATTCACGCACAAAATGCTTGCAAGCTCTGAGGCAAAAAATTCCTACATCCTGGGACTAGCAGACACGAGTATATTTGCATACGACCAGTTATGTACTTCTAAGCTCTCTCTCTCTCTCTCTCTCTCTCTCTCTCTCTCTCTCTCTCTCTCTCTCTCTCTCTCCTCTCTCTCTCTCTCTCTCTCTCTCTCTCTCTCTCACACACACACACACACACACACACACGCACACACACACGCACGCACGCACGCACAAGCACAAGTTAACATACACACACATATATATGTATACGCACACACACACACGCACAAACAGACAGTACATTGCTTTAGTAGTAGTTTGCTTAAGATACGGTAAAGTGTACGACATCTCCCTCACAAAATACGTTTCGCACGACTAAGGCTTTATTATCCTCATCATAGACCTGTAAGAACAGTCTTTAGCTACAAGTACCTTGCTTCCTTTGTGTAACGCAAGACCTTGGACTGCAGAAGGCGTGGGAGTAAGTCTGGCCTGGCCATGACTGTGGAGGCTGCCTGCCAGACATGTGGTGGGCTAAGATGGCCATCAGTCTGTCAGACATAGGAAGCCAGAGAGTGTGATGGATTGGGGGCTTACAGAGTTCCAGCCCTCAGCCAGCCACAAGCCAAAAGAAACAAGATTTTGGCTTCGTTGTTCCCTAACCCGTCTTCTCTGTATACACAGGTCAAAAAGTCATGATGCAGTCATCGTCTGATCATTGAATGACTTGACTTGACTTGACTTTTACGACGTTTGAGGCCTTTTGTGAGGCCTGTTCGACGTTCCATGTGATGCTTGGACAACATCGTACGTCAGAGGTGAATAATAGCAGGTGCGGCATTTCACTTTTTAATACGACAGAAATTCTTTATTTTGGAGGTTTCTAATTCATTACAATTGGAGAACAACGAGAATGTATTTTTTCTATACAGACTGAACTAATGAAATCTGAAAGCATTGTCACCACACACATGGCTTTGCCATATAACGGCATCGTGTAGACATTTAAGTTACATTTGTGATCTCTAGTAATTTTTTTAGTCGCCACTAATTTGTGCGTTTGGTCACTATATCCGGCAGATGAAGAAAGGTCAACTTTTCACACTTTTTACACCACGCAAGACAAAACAAAAATCTATTATTTTCGTCTTCATCCTCTACGATGCAGGAATCACAGTGTCAGACACTCAATTCCATACCTATGACTGAACGTACAAATCTGAAACATCATACCGGACTTAAACGTATTCACATCTAAAGACTTATAAATAAGCAGGTGCAAAAATGCTACCATTCCGCATATCATGAACGGTTGTGAAATACAGTTTGCAAAACAATCAGGTCAGCCTCTGGAAAGATGTTGCTAAGCACCACCAAAAAAGGCCACAAGTCGGTTTTAATTGTTTTCAATCATTAGTATCATTTTAAAGCTGAGATGAAACTTTCCACTGGTACCCAAAGTATGTTTTTATCTTGAAAATTCTAAAGTCACAACCATTTGAATTAACGCTATAATGAAACGCAGAGTTAGAGAAAATTGCTTCACAAGCGTAAGTAGGGCACAAATGATTGGTCCAACTTATGTTATGTTTATGTCATAGATTCACCCTGAATTCTTAGACGACGC
Organism: Theodoxus fluviatilis; assembly: GCA_034096865.1. Classification (NCBI taxonomy): domain Eukaryota; kingdom Metazoa; phylum Mollusca; class Gastropoda; order Cycloneritida; family Neritidae; genus Theodoxus; species Theodoxus fluviatilis. The sequence goes on along the minus strand of JAWQFJ010014143.1, from coordinate 9,570 downwards.
TACACGGAAAATTCCACTGCAGGAAGCAAGGAGAGAGGACGAGCTTTGCATGCGGTGTATGATTCGCCAGTATGAGCAGAACCATCGCGCCGAGGGAAACTTTGGGCCACCTGAACTGTAATTATCTTTTTGTTTTATGAAGTTGGGCAAGTAAAAGTAATTCTTTGACATTGTTTCATGTTGATTTGCGTAATATATCCGCAACGGACCGATTTTAGAGGGATAATACAGGCAGAAAATTACCCAAAACAGAAAATAACAGGGTTTTGATGATGACCAGTGCAACTTAAGGCCTGGTTCGTGGAACTCGGTGACAAATTTCAATAAATCAAACTAATATCAAAGTGCCCACACGACCGGCTAAATACAATTTGTTGAGAAATTAAGAGGGCGATGTAAGCCTGACAAACGCATACGGTCTTATAATGTCTGCAGAGGCTTTGTTGGGCACTCTGCAATCTGTTGTCTACAATGCTAGGGGGCAGTAATCCAGGGCCATCCGGAAGGCGATAGGGCAGCTGCAGCAGACAGCTGAAGTTGCTTCGCTGTGGGTGGCGGCAGTCCAGTAGGCTCTGTGCACAAGCAGCCACCGTCAACTAGTGGACACTCCCCGGTGGCGTTTTGCGCTGCTTGGGGCCGCCCGCGGTCGAGCTACTGGAATAGGCCACGAAGGCTCCACGACCACGGGTTGCAGCTGATGAGGGGAGTACCCAGCGGTAGCAGTCGTATGTTCTGCTGCCTACTCTTTGGTCGATATACATTCTCAGCCTTGCCCGTCTGGAATCTGCCTTCTCCAATCGAGTTTGGGTAATTTATCGTGCAGAGAGGCACCGTGCGGTTCCGCGTCGTCGATTACGAAGCCTTCGTTATTCCTCAGCGCCAAGGCTGGAAAAGTCCCAGGGCCAGACGTGACAGAGAATGGACTGGAGGCGCCAGGATTCGTCATGGCGACCAACTGTCTATGGAGCGGAAAATGGTCTTTGTCTAGGGCGTACCGCCCTCGCCTTGGCTGGCTCCACAGTAGGACGGACAAAAGAACACATTCCTTTCTTAGCTTAGACTGATGTTAGTCTACTTGTCTTGAGTAATAAGTGATACTGCTCCTTGTTCCCGTCGCTTAATTAAGACCAAATCGTGTACCACATTGTCCCATTCCTCATCGAAATATTCATGTGACTCTGGTTCTGTTTTCGTGCATGACTCTAGATTTGTATTTCAGTCTGCCTCGACGTGTGCATCTGTTTCCCTCCATCACTCTGTACGTTCTTCTCTTTCTGCAACGTCTGTCTGTCCTTCCGTTCTTGCGTCCGTTTGTCCGTCTCCCACCCCCTATCCCCCCCCCTCTCTCTCTCTCTCTCTCTCTCTCTCTCTCTCTCTCTCTCTCTCTCTCTCTCTCTCTCTCCCTCCCTCCCTCCCTCCCTCCCTCCCTCCCTCTCTCCCTCCCTCTCTCTCTCTCTCTCTCTCTCTCTCTCTCTCTCTCTCTCTCTCTCTCTCTCTCTCTCTCTCTCTCTCTCTCTCTCTCTCAGAATTGCAGACTAATGGTTTTCAGACGCACAGATGGAGTGCCTAATGAGCGATACCCATGAATACGTTGACATCGTCGTAACTGTACGGAATTGCGCACCCCAACACATCCATCGCAAAAAAGGATGTTCAAAATGAGAAAAAATAATCGTAAACACTCTACCACATGTGTGGATTCTCTTCTTACATGGTCGTGACATTGACGGCAAATTTTTGAGGCCCCTCAAAAAAATTCACCGACGAAACTTGATAACAAGGATTCTATATTAGGTTTCCTGTTTGCTTTGAAAGCTGACGAGGCGGAAAACCCCCCCACCCTGACGTAGGCCGAGATCTGCAGACTCAGCTCGCACAGACCTCCTTTCCCAGTTTGCATTTAGCTTGGTCTGGCACGAAAAATGAGGGTAGCGGCAGGGCTACGTCAGGGCCGACACATAAACACTGCAGAATGCACGCCAACACAACCTCCAATGCAAAAGGCCAATGGGCTGAATGGGGCAGACGGGTGTGAAGCGGCTGAGTCACAGAAACAAGCTGTTAGTTTTCACATCTACGCGTAACGATGGACCAAACAAATGCATCATGCAACTTTTACCGCACTTGCAGTATGTTTGGAGACATGAAGTTCGAAGGGCCTGAAAACTCATTTTTTTTCACGCGCATAGCCACAGAAGTATTGATTCCAAGCGCACAAAAAGCAACAATTAAACTATACACAAAAACAGATGGATAAACATTTCCGTAAAATTTACATTCTTACAGTAGAGAAGCCTTCAAAATGCATTTACATAGAGATATTTACATAATCACACAATTTATTACAACCTATCACACTCTAATAATGAAGTTCATGAAATTTTATCTATTGATAAATGAAGAATGTTTGGTTTTTTGTGCCTTCTTCCATACTAAACATATTGTAATCGATTTTTCCTAACTGAGTGGGTCCGGTACACAGGTCAAATGGAGATATACCAGGATTTGCAACGCTGGGAGTCATGTGAACATGAAAACTTTTTATTCAGAAAGCTTTATTCATCATTGCGTATACTTAGTGAGTTTCAGGTTTTAAAGAAAAATTGTTTTTGACACCTACAGGAAGACAGTGTGAGCTGCCACGTTAATTTCTGATTACACAACACATTTCGTCATTGACTTGGTTAAATATTATCAGCAAAAGAATCTGTAAAGTGTTTGGTGTACCCGTAAACGGGAAACTCTCTTCCATGCGCACAATGCATTTGAAATGGCCATTCGGGTACTTCTTTGGAAATATAAGCCAACGACATTGCCCGTTCTCTGTAATGCTAACAGAATGTTATCTGCAGAATTGCGAGGCCATTTCCTCTCAAATGGCTGTTATCAGTGCACATTTATTCAAAGAGGCACAAATCATCAACCATGGCACAAGTCATAGAAATACTGATACCGACTGAAGGAAATTAATCGCGCTTTGTGGTGACAAGTGAATGAGAAAATCTTTTAAGGTATCGAACCGCCTCACTCAAGGATGTCGGTCACATGTCTCATTAATCGCCGACCTTTTGCCATTGCAAGACGGTTCTACACACCTCTGATCACCCTGTGATCAAAACTGGTTAACGAACAAAACACACACAAACGGATGCTCACGATGGACGCATTCACTTCCGCCCACGCTGTCAGCCCGGAAGTCACCGGAAGTTCTGCAGCAGGGGTCTGACTCAGGTCTCCACTCCCATTCACGGCAGATGAAAACGAGGATAGATAGGAACTCTCCTGGTGGCCAGAGATGAGACAGCCGACCTGGCAGGCTCCAGGTCAAAAGAGGCTAGAAGATTGATGTAGCCACGATAGGTTGCAGAGAGCAAGCTTATTCATGCTCTAGCTCATTTAGCAGGAAATAGACATGAAGTCCAAATATCATCAGATGCGCTTCAGTTTGAGGTTGACATAGGGCGCAATTTCCCAACGTATCAATGAGAAAAGATGATCTGTCTTTTGCAAAAACTGGCATTTAGATTGTCACAATTGCTTGTTAAACCAACGCGAGGAATTGTTGAGTATGGGTTCGGTGCTGATTTGTCTATTTCATTAATGGACTTGGACACACGTTTCTTGGGGTGGGATATGGGACCTGGTCGCCTGTTTCTTGCTGCGCTTGGGTCGGGGTCATTCTTCCAAGCTGGTTTAGACACACAGTTGTCTCTTTGGCTGCTTGGGGCCGTCCCTGGCTGAGCTACAAGAACAGGCCCCGAAAGTCCAGCAGCCAGAGGTTCCACTAACGAGGGGTGGGGGTGGGGTGGGGGTGGGGGTGGGGGTGGGGTGGTGGGGAGGAGACATCGAAAGGCTACGGCCAGATGTTACTCTCGTGCATAAGTAGTTGAAGCCAACATCACAACAGATACGTGACTACTTGGTGCTCTTGACAGATGTCGACAACAGACAGAGGAACGACTTGCAGTTGGCAAGCACTTGGGACCTCAGCAGGTTGGTGGTGTCTGCCATCTGGGATCACCTCACGCAAGCGTTCAGGCAAGGAGTGCAGTAGCAAGCCATGGCAGGCGTGCCCGCGAGATCACGTTAGAGCTGTATCAGCAGAATCCTTTGAAAAGAAAAGCTGGCCTAAGTGAATCTGCTCCAAGACATCGCGTATCTTACAAGCACAGCGGCGCTGGAAAAACACAGCAGTTAAAAAATTAATTCGATGAAGTTTATCATCCTTCCATTTCCCTGTCAAAACTTTGCAAGCATACGAACCGTTTTCATTTTGAAAAACACGTAAACTCTCCACAAATAAATAAGATGTCTGCACTTTCTTCCACCTGATATATTTTTCACAGATTATTTACCAGCTGCACGAAAGGAAAATTAGTTTTTCTGCCTCACGTCTCTCTCTCACAACCACTCGGCAAACTTAACCTTTTTTCTGCTAAGCGACCGACCACATGGTTGTCAAAACCACGTCGAATACATTACGAATGCCAGGAAAACACAGTAATAGACCTAAGCCGCAGGACTGTCACAAACAGTAGATCTGAACCTTGTAGACTCGGTTTTTGTTTACCTACGGCACCTCATTTTTCCAAAGTGTTGCCAGAGCTAATTTGACAAGATGGGGAGGTGGGGGGGGGGGGGGGGGGGGGGGGACGGGGGTGAAGGAGGCAATAGGCGTGAAAGCGGCGAGGCAAAGAGGAGAAAACCAAATGGGGCTTGTGGAATGCGAGAAAGTTGCTATTTCTATTAATGAGGACTAAATCTTACATGATGATGTTTCCCATAAAGTTTGCAAACACAACTTGTGCGAACGCGCGTGGCAAACGAAAAGAAGCGGGAGCCATGTCAGAAAGATTACGACGTTCCTTCAAGACGGATGCCTTTCCTCCTCCTGTGCATGGAAAGAGATAAACAAAATGCGCCATATCCGCGGGAATCTGCTATTTCCTGTGCCTGATGCATCCTCACGGTAGGAGTCAGCTATTACCAACTTCTTTTGACTGATTTATGTCTGGTCTTCCTCACTTTATACGATATCAGTTTTCACTTGTCAACTCAATCTTCAAAAACATGAATCAGTTGGAGTCATACCGCTTTCTAACGGTGTAACTTCTACACATCTGTCATCAGCCATCTTATTTTGAGCAGCATAAGAAAATGATCACGACATTCGTTTCTCATGCAAACCAACGGCAATTAAAAATATGTTTTATCCCGCTTTCCAAAAACATCACAATGTAGATGCGACATGCTTAGGATCGTGAATGCTAAATTACATGGCTAAAGTTCTCTGTGCATGTATGACCGTGTCTCTCGGTTGCTGTCTGAGAACTTGGTAAAATTCGACTGCTTTGTTTATGAGCGCTGTCTTAGAATGCAGACACACGGAAAGTCTTTGCAACTTGCACCATGCCCGACTAGTTAAACAAATCATCATCATCATCATCATCATCATCATCATCATCATCATCATCATCATCATCATCATCATCATCATCATCATCATCATCATCATCATCATCATCATCATCATCATCATCATCATCATCATCATCATCATCATCATCATCATCACTATCACTATCACTATCATCATCATCACCATCATCATCACCACCACCACCACCACCATCATCATCACTATCACTATCACTATCACTATCATCATCACCATCATCATCATCACCACCACCACCACTACCACCACCACCACCACCACCATCATCATCATCATCATCATCATCATCATCATCATCATCATCATCATCATCATCATCATCATCATCATCATCATCATCATCATCATCATCATCATCACCACTATCACTATCACTATCACTATCACCACCACCACCATCATCACCATCATCATCATCATCATCATCATCATCATCATCATCATCATCATCATCATCATCATCATCATCATCATCATCATCGTCGTCATTATCGTCATCATCGTTGTCGTCGTCGTCGCAGTCGTCACCATGACTATTACTTGTACAATGACTGTTTCGTCGCCGATAGAGTTGCTCGAAGTGTACATCATTCAGGTGTCACGTGTAGTTTGTAGATGTTGTATAAAAGCTTCCACTTTCAGCTTTGGGCAAGATCTGCGTTCTTTCAGGAAGGGCAATTCAAACAAGAGGCCTTGCTTTTAATGCTCCCAGCATTTATCTACAGGTCTGTTCTTAACAACCCCATCAGTTGCACACAAAATGTTATCTTTTTGGCCGTTGACCATTCGGCACGTTGAGTGACTGACTATTTCACCCATAGCGTAAAATAAAACAGCAGCTCGCACTGAGCAGACCATCCTTCTAACTGCTTTCTTCCGAAACTTTGCAAATAAGATAGAGGCTCATGTCCATCAAAGCACAATACAAATGTGCAAGCATCTTCCTGTAGAGCATTCCCTCACAGCAGTTCGTGTGCTTTGCTCTCGTTTGCACGAACTTGCATCGCCGTTTTCCATCAACGTCTGCAAACATGCAAGAAAATGAAGACCAGCATACGCGCTATAAAAACCCCCAGCTCTTTTCATCTGACTAATTTTTCAAGAAAACACTTAGCACTGCTAAGGAGGAACCCATTCCATCGCGCTAAATGGGGACAGCCAGCAGAGGGACTCCCAACAGCAGCAGAGCTTCTTGCAAGGCACGTGACAATGAAGAGGGCCAGCACTGCACTCCCCGACCTTGACGGAATCTGGCTTGCATGAGCGTTGCCTTGCAAGATTAGGTAAGACGCCATTTCTGTGACGTCGGTCTGCGGGCGACTAAGTCTTGGAGAATGCAGAGCTCCACTGCCTCTGTCTCCTCGTTGCAGACGCGTTAGGGATCTCGAGCACGCCTGTCTCTGGTGGCTGTAACGTGAGAATGAGAAATAAACAGCGCCTGTTTGCCCAGGGAGCCGCCGAGCTTTCCGATCTTATGAACTGAATCGTGGCCGTGATACATACCGCTAAGCTCATCTAAAATGAAAAATGTTCTGCTTGTTCGAATTCTACCGCGCGCAGTGACTGCAGCTGGGACAAAAATGAATAATGGTGATGTTATTTATTGAGATTTTGATCTGCGATGGTAAACACCGGTACACTTGAAACATTGTCATCTCATAGGCATGCTTTGAGAGACCATAATAGACACGGGAACCCCGGACATTTTCATGAATCATCGAAACTAACCTTACAACGCCCGCAATGTTACTCTACCATTGATGAAAAGGTGCGGCAACAACTGCTGCAGTGAGTTCAAAAGTGACTATGCGATTGTAAAACACCAGTATTCTTGAATTCCAACATTTGATAGTCACTGCTACGTGGGGCCATAGCAGACGCCCCGAGCATATCCATGAATCAATGAAACGTGGGAAGACATGTAAACTTTCCACGCCCGAAATTACTCAAGATGGAATTTCCATTGATGTGTATGTGCAACGCAAACTGCTTGCGGCTGGGACCTTTTGTGGAAGAAGATATTTTCCTTGGAAACGAGTACCGACCACTACAGAAAGGAGACAAAGGGACAACAAACAGCGATCCCAGCTTTCCGAAAAGTGCAGGTTCTCGGACTTTTTGCCTCTTGACGTCATTCCACGTCACGACATTCCTGTGGAGACTAAATCTTGTCAACAGGAAGTCTCTCCTGCGGTGCAATCCCTCTCAGAGAAACTGATACGGGAAGAAAAATGGGCGAAGGCCTACAGCGCAGAGGAGTCATTTCAGCCCGTGACTGTCTTTGGCAACATTTGCTGTTGTTGAAACAGGGAGCTGCTGGAGCAGTTGCAGTCAGGAAGAACACGTTGACCTTAGACAATGCGGGTGTGGGTGTGTGGTTTTCCTGGTGATAAGATTGGCGTGGGACTGAGAGAGAGAGAGAGAGAGAGAGAGAGAGAGAGAGAGAGAGAGAGAGAGAGAGAGAGATGGGGAGGAGGAAGGAGAGTAGTGCGTGCGTGTGTGTGTGTGTGTGTGTGTGTGTGTGTGTGTGTGTGTGTGTGTGTGTGTGTGTGTGTGTGTGTGAGAGAGAGAGAGAGAGAGAGAGAGAATTCATCCCCAACTGTTAATATATATATAACTCGAGTTCGGAAAGCGAGATAGAGAGGCAAATAGACCTCCTCATAGACAAACATGAATATGAACAGATAGAAACACAAGCAGACAACCCGACAGCTGGTTTTAAAAACAAACACTTGAGTGAGCAAACAGACAACATTAGGAACATACACGAAAACTGAAAATGTCAGACACAAAACGCGCCGAAAAGAAATAGCGATAAGAACTGTGCAAACCATGACATCGATCAACAGTTCTAGTTTATGTTCCTGACTTTGAAAAGTTTATTATTAGATTCCAAACCAAGACCTTTCTTGGTTAGTCTTAAATCTTTTCGTCCTATGTGCACGCATTCACAGCCGAGGATGAGATCGAAGTGTCAGTGATTGCGATTACTGCGTGTGCAGAGGCTCTTAATACCATAAACCATCGCCCACTATTCGTTGTCTTTGTACTCGTGGTATGTTAAGAGCTATCTTTCAGCCTTCGAGATCAATTCCCACAACTATTATTTCTACTTCATTGTGTATATTACAGGTGTATATTACAGGTGTATATTACAGGTGGATATTACAGGGGCTACCGTTCAAAGGTGAGGCTCAATAAACCAGAGACCACCGTTGTGCTTTTACGCCCTGTATACCACGGTCTGTTATTCAGACTCTCGCTCTGTGTGATAGATTATGCTGTTCACCTTGAGGCTCTGAGTGCAAGATGCAACCGTTCAGCTCGTACAGTCGAAATGCCAGCTTCTGCAGTTGTCTTCAAACGCCGATTTCAGGCTTTGTGCCGAGAGTATGGACACTACACCAGATTGCCAGGGACGACTATCTTCGAGTACAAATTGCTAGGTCTTACCGCTGGTCGTGCCTCGACATCCACTCACAAAGATAAGTAATCGCTCGACTCTGTTCCTTTTCTACTCACTCCAACTCACCTACCTGTGTTTGACCGGTGTGTGTGAGGAGAGAATTTTATCCTACGCTGGAGCTAAGGGGAATCGACAGCACTGTTGGGGGGACCCCATTGGCTCACATTAATATACTCAATAAGAGTCGATCACTGGCAACTCTGTGTGTAGTCGTGCCATACTCTCGGCACAAAGCCTGAAGATCAGGCGATGAAGACCAACTTGCTAGAAGCTCGCAGAATTTCGCACTGTCACGATGGGCCTGCATGCAAATAGGTTGCACCTTGCACCTCGAGCACCTCAAGACGTAGAACCCGTCACCCAAAGTCTCGTATCACAATCAGATCGCGAGCTAGTCTGCAATAGACATCCGAACGATGTATCACAGCAGGGCGTAAAAGCACTAAACTGTAGACATACTGGTTTATTGGAGAGCCTACCTTGAACGGTAGCCACCTCATAATTCATATCACCCGGTAACATTATAACACCTGTAAATATAACACCTGTAACCATATTAACACAAATGTAAGTAGGGAATATTCATAGTTTGTGAGTATATTGAGATCGTCGAAAGGCTGAAAAGATAAGCTCTATAATCCACCAT
>JAWQFJ010014135.1:0-10630 GCA_034096865.1 Theodoxus fluviatilis | reverse complement strand
AACGGTTAACGATCTTGACTAATGACTATGTCGGTTTACAAAGAGCACAGCCAATTACATACGAAATAAATACCAATCGCATTGTGCTGTATCGATAAATCGTATTAGAAACTACATTAATAACATAACTGCAGTTTATACAGGATCTTTATTAATTACGGATGACATTCTAAAATTATCAGGTTGGATTTTGATTTTTTTGTTTTTCAAAGTCTTTAAAGAAAATATATCTAAAAATATATAACTAAGTTAACAAAAGATCACCAGGACAGTTTCTACGAAAGCATCAAGTCTATAATCAACTAACATACTAATTTATTCTGTATTGCGACTCTATCATATCGTATTCCTAACTAATTCAATGGGAGCGAAAACATCGGCCAGCAGTTGCCTAGGACTGATCCACAAGATATGGACTGCCCACATGAACTACTCAATACGAATGTTTGCATCTCGAGCGGCTGTACATATTTTAAAAATTATGAGACTAATCAGCCGTATGTCATTAAACTACATGGTTTTTGCCGAATACAACTCTGCATCTCAGTAAAGCACATTATTAATTTTCGAAGAGTTTATGTATTTAAAAAGTAGTGGATCGTAAAAAAAAAAAAAAAGTTCAAAAAAAAATGGCAGATCTTACGAGATCTCTATATCGTGACTGGTCGATTTTTTCAAGGACGGAATGGATTTATTGTGTCTGGTTCGTGGTTTGTGCGTGTGGAACTGTAACAGAGGTGAGGTTGGATCTGGAGATTGAGCCATGGCAACACCTTAAATCGAGAAAATTAGGTGACGTGAGCTCGTAAGTGGAATAGCTGAGTGAGTGAGTGAGTGAGTGAGTGAGTGAGTGAGTGAGTGAGTGAGTGAGTGAGTGAGTGAGTGAGTGAGTGAGTGAGTGAGTGAGTGAGATAGTGAGTGAGTGAGTGAGTGAGTGAGTGAGTGAGTGAGTGAGTGAGTGAGTGAGTGAGTGAGTGAGTGAGTGAGTGAGTGAGTGAGTGAGTGAGTGAGTGAGTGAGTGAGTGAGTGAGTGAGTGAGTGAGTGAGTGAGTGAGTGAGTGAGTGAGTGAGTGAGTGAGTGAGTGAGTGAGTGAGTGAGTGAGTGAGTGAGTGAGTGAGTGAGTGAGTGAGTGAGTGAGTGAGTGAGTGAGTGAGTGAGTGAGTGAGTGAGTGAGTGAGTGAGTGAGTGAGTGAGTGAGTGAGTGAGTGAGTGAGTGAGTGAGTGAGTGAGTGAAGTGAGTGAGTGAGTGAGTGAGTGAGTGAGTGAGTGAGTGAGTGAGTGAGTGAGTGAGTGAGTGAGTGAGTGAGTGAGTGAGTGAGTGAGTGAGTGAGTGAGTGAGTGAGTGAGTGAGTGAGTGAGGAGTGACGTGAGTGAGTGAGTGAGTGAGTGAGTGAGTGACGTGAGTGAGTGAGTGAGTGAGTGAGTGAGTGAGTGAGTGAGTGAGTGAGTGAGTGAGTGAGTGAGTGAGTGAGTGAGTGAGTGAGTGAGTGAGTGAGTGAGTGAGTGAGTGAGTGAGTGAGTGAGTGAGTGAGTGAGTGAGTGAGTGAGTGAGTGAGTGAGTGAGTGAGTGAGTGAGTGAGTGAGTGAGTGAGTGAGTGAGTGAGTGAGTGAGTGAGTGAGTGAGTGAGTGAGTGAGTGAGTGAGTGAGTGAGTGAGTGAGTGAGTGAGTGAGTGAGTGAGTGAGTGAGTGAGTGAGTGAGTGAGTGAGTGGAGTGAGTGAGTGAGTGAGTGAGTGAGTGAGTGAGTGAAGTGAGTGGATCGAGTGAGGGAACTTGAGGGAGTGAGGATTGGGTGGGTGGGTCGGGAATAAGTGAGTTAGATGAACAGTCAGAAGGAACAGATCCTTTATTCGATTTATTTCCTTTATATTGTTTTTCAAATGAAATTTCTTTTCAAAAACACGCAATTTTATTCGGTAGAGGACATCTATCATCGTTCAAGACGCAATTAATTACAGAGGTAATATCGCAAGTTATATCACAGAAACTTCAGCACGGTAATCCTGGTGTTGCAATTACTGCGGCATCGGTATTGCAAGACATTTAAATTATGTGCAACTAAAACTGTTTTCGCAGAGGCATGTCATAAGGGGCTCTTGTTATTAGGGGTAAGGAAACATCTCGAGAGAATCTTCGCGGGCCTAGGCAGTTTGGCCTAACGGTTACTCGGGCATAAGCCCGTAAGATGCGGTACCTCGCTAGACCCCCCACCCCCCTCGCCTAGTCCATCGAGCGTGCAGAGCCACTGGCATATGTTGTCTGTGTATGTTGTAAGTGATCGTGTGGACGAGGAGTGGTCGCTGTTTGTCACCGTAAGATGTAACTGTCCTGTTTCTGTCTTTCTTTTCCCGTTGGCTGTCTCACTGTCCTGATTATGTGGTCCGTCTGTCCCTTACTTGGTTCTGTCCTGTCTGTCGTATGTCTGTCGTCTGTTGTCTGTCTGTCGTCTTCTCGTGTTAGGTGTGAGGTGTGGGTGTTGTGTGTCGTTGATGGTAAAAGTGGTTGTAGTGTTGGTGTTGTTGGCTTTTTTATTTTAAAAAAAGACGTCCCAAACATGACAATACCCTAAAAATGTGATCCTACACCTACCATTCCCTTGGAATTCAATAATATGTGGGTAGACCTGCAACATCAACATACAGCGATGACCCTTGAGAGCAGCCAAACTCGGAAAGGGCTCCCCGGACATTCAAGTCCCAAGGATAGTGTCTAATTCAATCTGAGATGCGGAAAGGCCTCTTGGAACGGACCCCCACCCCTCAGACAGTAGAAATCAATGTATGGAGGTGAAACACTTCAGAGGAGAGGAGGGAAAGTAAAATAAAAAGGCTACTTAAACAACCTTTAAAAAAAAGAACACAGTGGCATACACATGGAGCAAAGCGAATTAACGGTCGGCAAGGCTAATATAAACAGGACACAGTGATCAAAGGAAGGCTTCAAAGTCTCGAAGCTCGGGTTTCTCTAATCAAGCGAGGCAATATCACCCCAGCCAAGTGGCTATGCTGAAGCAGGAAGTTGTGAACGACACCAGTGTCACCCGATTGTGATCACAGGGCAGGACAACAACGGCTACAGACAGGTGGATCAAGGGAAAGGAGTAGGCTGTGCATGGTACAAGGAGACAAGTGCCAGTGATCAAGTGAGGGTGGGAGAGAGGCCACATAAAAAACAGACCAGTGATCAAGGCAGGGGAGAGAGGGAAAAAGGCCCTGAAGACAGGAGTGATCAAGGGAGGGAACGGCGCCTAAAGGACAGTGATTCAAAGGAGGAAGCTGGCTAAGACACAGAGATCAAAGGAGGAAGGCTTAAAGACAGTGATCAGGAGGCAAGGGAAAGGGCTGAAAGAGACACGCTGGATTCAAGGACCAGGGTAGAACCGAGGCAAGGCCTCCTATAAAGGAAGGTACCAGTGATCAAGCGAGGGAAGGCCTAAAAGACAGTGATCAAGAAGGCAGGCAAAGACAGGGCAATTCTTTTTAAGGAGGAAGGGCTATAAGACAGACCAAGTACAGTAGATTCCAACGGAGGGAAGGCTTAAAGGACCAGGGATCAAGCTTCGGAAGGCTGAAGAGGGCGAGTTGCTCAAGCAGGAAGGGACGGAGCTGAAAGTGATCAGTGAGTCAAGTTCCGCAGGGGAAGGCCTCGAAACTGAAAGACAGTGATCAAGGAGGAAGGCTAAAGACAGTGATCAAGGAGGAAGGCTACAGACAGTGATCAAGGAGGAAGGCTGAAGACAGTGATCAAGGAGGAAGGTTACAGACAGTGATCAAGGAGGAAGGCTAAAGACAGTGATCAAGGAGGAAGGCTACAGACAGTGATCAAGGAGGAAGGCTAAAGACAGTTATCAAGGAGGAAGGCTACAGACAGTGATCAAGGAGGAAGGCTAAAGACAGTGATCAAGGAGGAAGGCTAAAGACAGTGATCAAGGAGGAAGGCTACAGACAGTGATCAAGGAGGAAGGCTGAAGACAGTGATCAAGGAGGAAGGCTGAAGACAGTGATCAAGGAGGAAGGCTGAAGACAGTGATCAAGGAGGAAGGCTAAAGACAGTGATCAAGGAGGAAGGCTAAAGACAGTGATCAAGGAGGAAGGCTAAAGACAGTGATCAAGGAGGAAGGCTACAGACAGTGATCAAAGAGGAAGGCTAAAAACAGTGATCAAGGAGGAAGGCTAGTGATCAAGGAGGAAAGCTGAAGACAGTGATCAAAGAGGAAGGCTAAAGACAGTGATCAAGGAGGAAGGCTAAAGACAGTGATCAAGGAGGAAGGCTGAAGACAGTGATCAAGGAGGAAGGCTAAAGACAGTGATCAAGGAGGAAGGCTAAAGACAGTGATCAAGGAGGAAGGCTACAGACAGTGATCAAGGAGGAAGGCTAGTGATCAAGCAGGAAGGCTACAGACAGTGATCAATAAGGAAGGCTACAGACAGTGATCAAGGAGGAAGGCTAAAGACAGTGATCAAGGAGGAAGGCTAAAGACAGTGATCAAGGAGGAAGGCTAAAGACAGTGATCAAGGAGGAAGGCTAAAGACAGTGATCAAGGAGGAAGGCTAAAGACAGTGATCAAGGAGGAAGGCTACAGACAGTGATCAAGGAGGAAGGCTAAAGACAGTGATCAAGGAGGAAGGCTAAAGACAGTGATCAAGGAGGAAGGCTAAAGACAGTGATCAAGGAGGAAGGCTACAGACAGTGATCAAGGAGGAAGGCTACAGACAGTGATCAAGGAGGAAGGCTAAAGACAGTGATCAAGGAGGAAGGCTAAAGACAGTGATCAAGGAGGAAGGCTAAAGACAGTGATCAAGGAGGAAGGCTAAAGACAGTGATCAAGGAGGAAGGCTAAAGACAGTGATCAAGGAGGAAGGCTAAAGACAGTGATCAAGGAGGAAGGCTACAGACAGTGATCAAGGAGGAAAGCTAAAGACAGTGATCAAGGAGGAAGGCTGAAGACAGTGATAAAAGAGGAAGGCTAAAGACAGTGATCAAGGAGGAAGGCTACTGATCAAGGAGGAAAGCTGAAGACAGTGATCAAAGAGGAAGGCTAAAGACAGTGATCAAGGAGGAAGGCTACAGACAGTGATCAAGGAGGAAGGCTGAAGACAGTGATCAAGGAGGAAGGCTGAAGACAGTGATCAAGTAGGAAGGCTAAAGACAGTGATCAAGGAGGAAGGCTAAAGACAGTGATCAAGGAGGAAGGCTAAAGACAGTGATCAAGGAGGAAGGCTGAAGACAGTGATCAAGGAGGAAGGCTGAAGACAGTGATCAAGTAGGAAGGCTAAAGACAGTGATCAAGGAGGAAGGCTACAGACAGTGATCAAGGAGGAAGGCTACAGACAGTGATCAAGGAGGAAGGCTAAAGACAGTGATCAAGGAGGAAGGCTAAAGACAGTGATCAAGGAGGAAGGCTAAAGACAGTGATCAAGGAGGAAGGCTAAAGACAGTGATCAAGGAGGAAGGCTAAAGACAGTGATCAAGGAGGAAGGCTAAAGACAGTGATCAAGGAGGAAGGCTACAGACAGTGATCAAGGAGGAAAGCTAAAGACAGTGATCAAGGAGGAAGGCTGAAGACAGTGATAAAAGAGGAAGGCTAAAGACAGTGATCAAGGAGGAAGGCTACTGATCAAGGAGGAAAGCTGAAGACAGTGATCAAAGAGGAAGGCTAAAGACAGTGATCAAGGAGGAAGGCTACAGACAGTGATCAAGGAGGAAGGCTGAAGACAGTGATCAAGGAGGAAGGCTGAAGACAGTGATCAAGTAGGAAGGCTAAAGACAGTGATCAAGGAGGAAGGCTACAGACAGTGATCAAGGAGGAAGGCTAGTGATCAAGGAGGAAGGCTACAGACAGTGATCAATAAGGAAGGCTACAGACAGTGATCAAGGAGGAAGGCTAAAGACAGTGATCAAGGAGGAAGGCTGAAGACAATGATCAAGGAGGAAGGCTAAAGACAGACAGTGATCAAGGAGGAAGGCTAAAGACAGTGATCAAGGAGGAAGGCTAAAGACAGTGATCAAGGAGGAAGGCTACATACAGTGATCAAGGAGGAAAGCTAAAGACAGTGATCAAGGAGGAAGGCTGAAGACAGTGATAAAAGAGGAAGGCTAAAGACAGTGATCAAGGAGCAAGGCTACTGATCAAGGAGGAAAGCTGAAGACAGTGATCAAAGAGGAAGGCTAAAGACAGTGATCAAGGAGGAAGGCTACAGACAGTGATCAAGGAGGAAGGCTGAAGACAGTGATCAAGGAGGAAGGCTGAAGACAGTGATCAAGTAGGAAGGCTAAAGACAGTGATCAAGGAGGAAGGCTAAAGACAGTGATCAAGGAGGAAGGCTAAAAACAGTGATCAAGGAGGAAGGCTACAGACAGTGATCAAGGAGGAAGGCTAGTGATCAAGGAGGAAGGCTACAGACAGTGATCAATAAGGAAGGCTACAGACAGTGATCAAGGAGGAAGGCTAAAGACAGTGATCAAGGAGGAAGGCTGAAGACAATGATCAAGGAGGAAGGCTAAAGACAGACAGTGATCAAGGAGGAAGGCTAAAGACAGTGATCAAGGAGGAAGGCTAAAGACTGTGATCAAGAAGGAAGGCTAAAGACAGTGATCAAGGAGGAAGGCTACAGACAGTGATCAAGGAGGAAAGCTAAAGACAGTGATCAAGGAGGAAGGCTAAAGACAGTGATCAAGAAGGAAGGCTAAAGACAGTGATCAAGGAGGAAGGCTACAGACAGTGATCAAGGAGGAAAGCTAAAGACAGTGATCTAGGAGGAAGGCTGAAGACAGTGATAAAAGAGGAAGGCTAAAGACAGTGATCAAGGAGGAAGGCTACTGATCAAGGAGGAAAGCTGAAGACAGTGATCAAAGAGGAAGGCTAAAGACAGTGATCAAGGAGGAAGGCTAAAGACAGTGATCAAGGAGGAAGGCTGAAGACAGTGATCAAGGAGGAAGGCTGAAGACAGTGATCAAGTAGGAAGGCTAAAGACAGTGATCAAGGAGGAAGGCTAAAGACAGTGATCAAGGAGGAAGGCTAAAGACAGTGATCAAGGAGGAAGGCTACAGACAGTGATCAAGGAGGAAGGCTAGTGATCAAGGAGGAAGACTACAGACAGTGATCAATAAGGAAGGCTACAGACAGTGATCAAGGAGGAAGGCTAAAGACAGTGATCAAGGAGGAAGGCTAAAGACAGTGATCAAGGAGGAAGGCTACAGACAGTGATCAAGGAGGAAGGCTAAAGACAGTTATCAAGGAGGAAGGCTAAAGACAGTTATCAAGGAGGAATGCTAAAGACAGTGATCAAGGAGGAAGGCTGAAGACAGTGATCAAAGAGGAAGGCTAAAGACAGTGATCAAGGAGGAAGGCTAAAGACAGTGATCAAGGAGAATAAGTGTGAAAATCTTGATTGACAGTTTTGGGTGATAACGTGCAACATAAAGAAACACTACTGTTACCGTAAACATAGCATTAGAAATAGATTATGCTGCAGAGAAGGTCATAGAATGTTATTTTCATTCGATATGTGGAGAGCTGTGGTTGACAACTTGCGTGGTCTGGCAAATTAAAAAGCGAGACAAATTTATTTGCATTCAGATACCACTCAATGGCTTTGAAATTATTAATGGTTAAGAATTGTTTTTATATAAAGTTCATTTTGTAAAAAGACGCTAATCATAAAGACAAAAGGGTTGAGGAACGTATAGAGGAACAGCGAGTTAAGGCCGGAACGGAAGATGTTTTTGAAGATGTATTTAGAATTGTGTCTTGAAGACAGATTCCTTGGAATACAGTGACCAGAGCTTTACCGCTTCCATGCAACAGTAGGCAGAAATATGCACTGATAGGTAGTGCACAGACGTAGTTGTTCAGGTGCAACAGTAGGCAGAAATATGCACTGATAGGTAGTGCACAGACGTAGTTGTTCAGGTGCAACAGTAGGCAGAAATATGCACTGATAGGTAGTGCACAGACGTAGTTGTTCATGTGTGAAGGAATTGTGAAGGTACACAGAAGCATGTGTTTGCCTTGTGTCGCAAACTCTTACTGTAGAATGAGAGAGAAAAAATAATTTTGTCAAATCCACTCCTCTTTTAATTTATTCATACATTTTTTCTTTTCTTTTTATTGAAACAGGCTACACTAGCATTCACAGTTCCTGGCTGTTCTGCCGAACTCACTGACAACAATTCTTTGGAAGTCAAATTATTATTATATTATTATAAATCACTCTTATACCGCGCGATACTCCCACTCAGTGAGACTCAAAGCGCTTCAGCCGATGTCGAGGCTGCCTCTCAGTGTGTAGTGTCTCAAGTCAATGAGACCAGTGTCCTGCTGCCAAGGGCGCTGGCACACTGTTTTCCACAAAGGAGAAATTGTGCATGCTGGGTGTTTTTACTGTGGCCGACACCCACCCGTCGAGGACATAAGCGTCAGGATCTTTATAGTGCGTGATTTTGATGTTGTGAATGCGTATCACACATCCATTCTATCAACAAAACGTTAACTTCCGTCAAATATTATTATAGATGAATTAGTTTGAGGTGTCTCATTTCCAATTCAGAACATTTGATGAACAAAAGCTTTGGAGTTGTCGGCAAATTATAAATCTGTGCAATTGATTTATCAGCTAACGCCATGATAAAGCTGTGTCTGTCTCATTTTATAAGAGCGGGGAAGAAAAAAACCCACCATCAAAACCTCAAAAAAGGAGTAAAAGTGAAATAAATATATCCTGAATGTATATATATATATATATATATATATATATATATATATATATATATATATATATATATATATATATATATATCCTGAATGTCATCAATAGCAGACTTTTCAATCAAAGAACTTTGTCAGTCTAACAGGACGAGTGGAGACAAGCGGCGCCGTGACTTCCGTTTCGCATTCCACTGAGACCTGAAACCATGGCGACCGATACGAAAGCGGTGTTCCACCACTTCATCTCTCTCCCGTGACGTCACAAGTCCCCTGTGGTCCCTGCGCCAGCCTCGTTGGAAATCAGTCGACTGAGACTAATGGAGGGCGACAGGGCGACTCCTGCACTGCACTACTGCGACACAGCCAGTCACGCCACTCCAGCCTGATGACGTCAGTGTTACGCTGGGCAACGCAGCCATGCGTGCACCAGGTGCAGGGGAATCACGTGCACAGTGCGTGTGACGTGCAGCACGGACTTGCTATGACGCCAGTGCGTAAGCACGTATGCACTCACAATTTGCACTCACAATTTGCACTCACAATTTGCACTCACAATTTGCACTCACAATTTGCACTCACAATTTGCACTCACAATTTGCACTCACAATTTGCACTCACAATTTGCACTCACAATTTGCACTCACAATTTGCACTCACAATTTGCACTCACAATTTGCACTCACAATTTGCACTCACAATTTGCACTCACAATTTGCACTCACGAATGCGCTTGAGGGACCACGTGCACACTATGTCGGTTCAGTCCAGGTCGGGATTTTTTCGTTAATTTGAGATTGTTTCAGTTTAGATCAGTTCAGATCAGTTTCGTTCAGTTCAGGTTTAGTCCTGTTCATTTCGGTTCCGCTCAGTTTCAGCTCAGTTTCAGCTTAGTTTCAGCTTAGTTTCAGCTTAGTTTCAGCTCAGTTTCAGCTTAGTTTCAGCTCTTCAGCTTAGATTCAGCTCAGTTTCAGCTCAGTTTCAGCTTAGTTTCAGCTTAGTTTCAGCTCAGTTTCAGCTCAGTTTCAACTTAGTTTCAGCTTAGTTTCAGCTTAGTTTCAGCTCAGTTTTAGCTTAGTTTCAGCTCAATTTCAGCTTAGTTTCAGCTTAGTTTCAGCTCAGATTCAACCCAGTTCAGGGCTGTTCGATTCACTTTGGTTTGGTTTAGTACTAACAGCTCAGCTCAATTTAAAATAATTTCAGTTTACTTTAAACCTCTTCAATTTATATTTGAATGATTGTTTTAAATAATCAGTTTAGCTCCCTTTGACATGTTCTGGCATATATATTTCAAAATGTATGTCTTCAAAAGTTTTTTTCTTCTGAATTCGATATTCATTAATCATCCACTTCTTCCATCGATGTAAACAAAATGTCCAACTGAAAATCCATTTTAACATTCATCAAGCCATGCTGTTACGACGAATGCTTCATTTGCATGACGCCTCAGCAAATGTAACTTATAACATCAGAAGTGCTTCAAGTTGCGCACCAACTACCCTGAAGGACTGAATGTGTTAGACTGAGAAAGATAGATGGATGGAACTATGAACACTTAGAGAGAGAGAGTTAGAGAGAGAGTTAGAGATAGAGAGAAAGTTGAAGGGAGATAGAGAGATATAGAGAGATAGATAGAGAAAGAGGGAGAGAGAGAGGTTGAGAGAGAGAGAGATAGAGAGAGAGAGGGAGAGAGAGAGTTATAGAGAGAAAGTTAAAGATATAGAGATAAAGAGAGAGAGAGAGAGAGAGAGAGAGAGTTTTGAGTGCCTACGTCATGTCATTCTAAAGTTTTTTTACGTCACGTGTTGCATCATTTATGTTTGTCTGTAACGTTCACTGAAGAAGGGCGTGTGCCCGAAAGACTTTGATTTTGGTGTTTGTCGTGTGTTTTTTTCTTATTGATAACATCAGAAGTGCACTAAGTCT
>JAWQFJ010014128.1:2500-27002 GCA_034096865.1 Theodoxus fluviatilis | reverse complement strand
TTACGTCATGCTCGCCTCATGACGCTAATAATACATTTCTTCTCGATCTCTTTCCAATTTCACCCCCTTGTCGTATCGCGACAGCACCATTGTGGTCGAGTCGAGAAAAGTTCAAGTGCAGTTTGGTAAACCACATTGGGAACAAACTAACCTAGACGGAGGTGTCACTGGACTTCCCCTAGTTTAACATGGCATAGAATGGAGCAGTACATCGAATGCCAACACAAGAAGGGCAAAGCCCATACGACTCACATGCTTGACCTTGACCTTTATATGACCTTGACCTTCAGGTGACCTTCAAGGTCAAGGTCAAACAACTATACCTACCAATGACATCATACACTAAGAAATGCTTTACACATTTTTCCTACCAAAATACATGTGACCGTCATCCAAGGTCATGCAGCACAAAGCTGTTAATTCAAGACAAAGGAAGCACAATGGTGCTTATTGGCACTTTCTACCATGAGATATGGTCACTTTTAGTGGTTCACTACTCCACATTTCATAAGGGTCAAAGTGACCTTGACTTTGATGATATGTGACCAAATGTGTCTCATGATGAAAGTATAACATGTGCCCCACATAATTATTAAGTTTGAAACAGTTATCTTCCATAGTTCAGGGTCAAGGTCACTTCAAAATATGTATACAATCCAACTTTAAAGAGCTCCTGTGACCTTGACCTTGAAGCAAGGTCAACCAAACTGGTATAAAAAAATAGGGCTTACTTTGCCCTATATACCATGTATAGTTGAGGTATCCAATCTCAAAAACTTCAGAGAAAATTGAGAAAATGTGAAAAATGGCTGTTTTTTAGACAACATTTATGGCCCCTGCGACCTTGACCTTGAAGCAAGGTCAAGTCACTATGTATGGTTTTTGACGCCTTGTCATCATACACCATCATGCCAAATTGGGTGTTGATAGACTTAATAGTCTCCGAGAAAAATCCAACGTTAAAGTTTTAAACGGACGCCCAGACGGACAAAACGGGTGAGTACATAGATTCACTTTTGCTACGCATGCGAGTCAAAAATTGGGGATTTTTTTTTAAACACCAGGTACATGCAATTTTGATTTTCTTTTTTTTACACCTAATGTATTGTACTAATAGTCAAGAGATAGATTTTGCACAACAGTTCTGAAATCAGTATTTCCACATTAAACTATATTGGTGAATGATTGACTACAGGATGCTTGAAAAAGACTTTTTTAGCAAGTCAGAGGTGAAATCAGAAAATATACACTTACTCACTGCAATCTGTCTCTGTCTGAATAGAAGAAAAGTCTCAGAATGGCCTTCCGGGAGAAAGAAGGCGCCCTACTTGGCATAATCCTCTTTTGTGTGGTACAGTTCATTGGAGAAGTAGAGATGGTTTTCTTCATCCTCTACATCCGAATCAATGTCTGTGTCTGCTGTAAACACCGTTTCTATCTCTTCCTCTCTCTCTGACGTTGGTGACGAAGTCGATTCGTCGTCGCTGTCAGTCACGAAGTCGATTTGTCTTCGCTGTTAGCCACCTCTGCATTCTCGTTGACTGGGACTATTTCCGCATCAGAATCATCAAAATCTTCTTCAGAAGTCCAATATCCACCTAGATTTTCAGTATCAGACCCTTCTTTCATCCACACTTCTAATACTTCATCACCGCTCGATCTCCTTCGACAACGCGACACCATGTTGACAAGCGCGTAAACACACTGTAGAGTGAGAACAAAAGACACTACTCAAATCGGTAGTGTGGAAAATCATTCAAAACTTACCTCCTAATATTTTTCTTTGTATTTGTTTTTCTCTTCTTCACCCATGGTGTTGGGTTCCGTTTGCTTGTATCTGATTGTCTGCTTGTGATGTGTGAACGAGATTGTAAAGCGCTTAGAGCTCACCTGAAAATAAGCGCTATAGAATAACGTTTTTCTTTTGTACGTCTCTGAGGTCCGTGCCGTCACCACACTGCCGCCTGTAGGAAGCAGAATCCTCGGATTAATGGCATGCGTGCACAAGCAAAACGACGAATGATTGGATGGATAAATAAATAAACGAATAAACGTTCTCCTGCATGTATGGAGAGGGACGCCAAGTAACCTGTACACCAGCCAACGACGGTCGTACGTCTCCGAGCAAGCATACAAACACATAACATTAACAAGCAAGCAGGCAGAATAATCAAACACATTTGAAGCAAGCATACAACAAAAAAAAATAAACAAACAAGCAGGCTAAATAATCAATCACAATCAAGCAGGCATACCAACACAGTAAATAAACAAGCAAGCAGACAACCAATTGACAATCTAAACAAGAATGAAATAAGCAAATGAAGAGAAGAAACAAGCAAGCAAACACAAACGAGATAAGTGAATCAAAAACAAAATATTTTCAAAATACAATTACGAGAATATGTACGGGTCGTTTTGATGATCTTTTGATTGTAAGTCAACGTAAAATGTCTCTCAGAGCTGAATGATGGAAACATTATAATTTCGAACCCATAACTCGTACATATTTAGCACGTATACATGAAATATCTGATTAATGTCCCCCAAACTCCGCCCAAGTTGGAAAAGATCTGCCAAATCAAATATTGCTGAATAATTTGGAGCGCCAGTTACAGAGAGAATGAGAGTCCCACTAAGGCCTAACAGATGGTGTTGGGTTCCGTTTTTGTTTTGCCCGCATCTACCTCCTGTCCAGTCTCTGGCGCCCTGGGCTTACCTGCCGACTCGAGGGCGAAGTCCGCCATGCCCTTCTTGTCTTCAGTGTACTTGGCCAGGACCTCCTGGCAGGCTCGCCACTTGTCGCTGGTAGTTAGGGTGTTTTGTCTCTGTTTGCCTATCTGTTGTTAACTAAGCAAGCAGACACAGTTCCCTAAAGGTTTTCATGCAAAACCTGATTGTCGCTTTCCTGCAACTAAAAGAATAAATAAAGAAAAACAACAACAATTAAATGAGACACTGAGGGTAAATTCACTTCTTAACAATGTTTAATCAAAGAAAAGAAAACTGAAAAGAAATCCCAACCCCAAAAGGCAATCCCCAAGCATGCACAATGACAATACACAAATGACTCTCCCTCACACAAGTCCACAGGGTGAGGTGACACGCCCCAGCAGGCGTGGCCTCACACGACTACTTGGAAAGCGTGGGGTGCCCTCCAATCACAGGCCTCTGCCGTGACCGGAGGTCACCCACGCCTAATTTACATACAATAACGGACGCTCCGCGTCTTCTCTCTCCTCTCGCTCTAACAGCGATGCAGTCAATGCTCCTAACTAAAGGAGTTCAACAATTACTGTCCTCTCACTTCCTCAGGTCAGGGATGAGAATAATAGGCATTATTCTAGACTCCTAGGCGGCACCACGGGCACACCCATACGCAGTTTTCATCTCCTCCGAGACTGAACTCAAACAGCAGCGTCCCACCACTACCCCTGCACAGTCCTTCCCTCTCCACATCTGAGAAATAATAATGGCCCCTGGCCAAAGTTACTGTCAGAGTTTCCGTCGGCTTCACTCATGGATAATAACGCGTAAGAAGACCACTCTTACCGTATGGTGGCTCTCTTCTTGATTCCCTCCGGAATAGCACGTATACAAAGCACGATTCTGACACAAACACACACAATAATATCCCTCATGGATAGGTCTACGTGAACCCCCTGTTCACGCGCTCTTCTTCCTGTCGTCGCTCTCCCCTCCAGCGGCGTTGCGGGTGAGTACTCCCCTCCTCGTAGACGCATCCACCAGAACGCTTGGACCCTGACCCTCAGTCAGCTCCAGGAGAAGCCACCCAGTGACTAGCAGCACCCTCGGTAGAGACTCTGTACCTCGCTCCGACGAGCGTGGATACTCTAAGACGAACGTAACACGCAGCGACACACTGCTGCAACGGCAACCATAGCCGTAATAACGATACTGATGAAGAAGAAGACGAATAAGCAGATTCAAATTCCCAATTCGATTCCAATGAAGGAATAGATTTCTTTAAGCCTGAAATGAACAAATGACAACCCGTCACTATACGATAAGCAGCGCCCCTGCTGCACTTTCAATACAGCCAATTCCACTTTCTCACTCCAATTACAATTAGACGCTCCCGCGCATCTTTAATAAAAGAACCCAAAGACTACTTTCACAATGAACAATTACATATATGCCTCAGCTTTCCTTCTAGCCAATTACTCACTCTGTTAAGCAACTTAGATATCATCTAGTTCAGTTCAAATGGCGTTCTCACACGTGCACACGCACTCACGCGTTCAAGCACCAATTTACATTACCCACCTCAGAATGACAGGCCGTGAATTCTTAACGGAATGTTGTTCTACCCAGAGCAACTATAACTATACTCCCTCAGGCAGTCGTAGCACTTCATGGTCGTCTCGCGCGCCCCACAAGTCTACAGCGTCTCCACTCGCACCCAACGTCCTGCCTACCCAACGGCAAGCGTGATAATGCCTGCTTTCGTGCCTGACGCTAACATTCCAGCGCCCCACGCTGTAATTACCCCAATCAGAGGAAACTATCATAGTCATGAGGGGACGCGCCCTGGAGCTCGCGTTCGAATCTCCCTCGCTTTCCCACTGATTCAATCTATCCCTCTACGGTCAATTGGTCCCCGTTAGCAACAACAACTGAGCCCAGAACTTTCTATCCTATTTTTAGCTCAGGCCTTGCGCGTACACGCGACAAACACAGTAAATAAACAAGCAAGCAGACAACCAATTGACAATCTAAACAAGAATGAAATTAACAAAAATGAAGAGAAGAAACAAGCAAGCAAACACAAACGAGATAAGTGAATCCAAAACTAAATATTTTCAAAATACAATTACGAGAATATGTACGGGTCATTTTGATGATCTTTTGATTGTAAGTCAACGTATAATGTCTCTCAGAGCTGAATAATGGAAACATTATAATTTCGAACCCATAACTCGTACATATTTAGCACGTATACACGAAATGTGTGCTGGAGAGGGACGCCAAGTAACCTGTACACCAGCCAACGACGGTCGTACGTCTCCGAGCAAGCATACAAACACATAACATTAACAAGCAAGCAGGCAGAATAATCAAACACAGTTGAAGCAAGCATACAACAAAAGAAAATAAACAAACAAGCAGGCTAAATAATCAAACACAATCAAGCAGGCATACCAACACAGTAAATAAACAAGCAAGCAGACCACCAATTGACAATCTAAACAAGAATGAAATAAGCAAATGAAGAGAAGAAACAAGCAAGCAAACACAAACGAGATAAGTGAATCCAAAACAAAATATTTTCAAAATACAATTACGAGAATATGTACGGGTCATTTTGATGATCTTTTGATTGTAAGTCAACGTAAAATGTCTCTCAGAGCTGAATAATGGAAACATTATAATTTCGAACCCATAACTCGTATGCTTACGGCCATACCACGTTGAAAACACCGGTTCTCGTCTGATCACCAAAGTTAAGCAACGTCGGGCCCGGTTAGTACTTGGATGGGTGACCGCCTGGGAACACCGGGTGCAGTAAGCATTTTATTACAAGGACGTACTGGCGCAAGCAGGTATTCCCAGCATGTTCGCCATGCTCAGCCAGAGACGACTTAGATGGCTGGGTCACGTCAGCAGGATGGATGACGGCCGAATACCCAAAGATGTGCTGTACTGCGAGCTCGCCACGGGATCCAGACCTGCAGGAAGACCTCTCCTCCGCTACAAGGACGTTTGTAAACGTGATATGACAGCGGGAGGCATCAACCCAGCAGACTGGGAAACGGTGGCCGCTGACCGCAACAGCTGGAGACACGCCGTCAAGACTGGCATCCAGGCCAGCGAGAGGAGGAGACGGGAGCAGTGGGAGGAGAGGAGAGAACGCAGACGACAGAGGATAGCGTCGGCATCCACAGAGCCGCGCCAAGACTTCACTTGCGACAAGTGCAACAGAGCATGCGGCTCAAGGATCGGGCTCTACAGCCACAGAGTACGCTGCCTCTCAACCCCGGACTGACCAAACCTGGCGCACACCCCATAGTCTCACGAGACTGACGGATGCCAACAACAACAACAATAACTCGTACATATTTAGCACGTATACACGAAATATCTGATTAATGTCCCCCAAACTCCGCCCAAGTTGGAAAAGATCTGCCAAATCAAATATTGCTGAATAATTTGGAGCGCCAGTTACAGAGAGTATGAAAGTCCCACTAAGGCCTAACAGATGGTGTTGGGTTCCGTTTGTTTTGTTTTGCCCGCATCTACCTCCTGTCCAGTCCCTGGCGCCCTGGGCTTACCTGCCGACTCGAGGGCGAAGTCTGCCATGCCCGTCTTGTCGGCGCTGAACCTTTCCAGGGAATCCTCCACGATGGCCAGGATGTGCTGCAGATGGGAATAGCGACCACCTCGGGTCAAAGTGGACAGAAAAAACACTCGTCTAGAAGTAAGTCTCACCCGCATCTACCTCCTGTCCAGTCCCTGGCGCCCTGGGCTTACCTGCCGACTGGAGGTCGAAGTCCGCGAATTTCATTTCTCCACTGCAATACTTGGCCAGGGCCTCCTGCTTGAACGCCAGGATGTGCTGCAGATGGGAATAGCGACCACCTCGGGTCAACGGGGACAGAAAAAGCACTCGTCTAGAAGTAAGTCTCACCCGCATCTACCTCCTGTCCAGTCCCTGGCGCCCTGGGCTTACCTGCCGACTTGAGGTCGAAGTCTGGGAATTGCATTTCGCCACTGCAATATTTGGCCAGGGCCTCCTGCTTGAACGCCAGGATGTACTGCAGATGGGAATAGCGACCACCTGGGGACACCTCTATATGCCTCAGCTTTCCTTCTAGCCAATTACTCACTCTGTTAAGCAACTTAGATATCATCTAGTTCAGTGCAAATGGCGTTCTCACACGTGCACACGCACTCACGCGTTCAAGCACCAATTTACATTACCCACCTCAGAATGACAGGCCGTGAATTCTTAACGGAACGTTGTTTTACCCAGAGCAACTACACTCCCTCAGGCAGTCGTAGCACTTCATGGTCGTCTCGCGCGCCCCACAAGTCTACAGCGTTTCCACTCGCACCCAACGTCCTGCCTACCCAACGGCAAGCGTGATAATGCCTGCTTTCGTGCCTGACGCTAACATTCCAGTGCCCCACGCTGTAATTACCCCAATCAGAGGAAACTATCATAGTCATGAGGGGACGCGCCCTGGAGCTCGCGTTCGAATCTCCCTCGCTTTCCCACTGATTCAATCTATCCCTCTACGGTCAATTGGTCCCCGTTAGCAACAACAACTGAGCCCAGAACTTTCTACCCTATTTTTAGCTCAGGCCTTGCGCTTACACGCGACAAACACAGTAAATAAACAAGCAAGCAGACAACCAATTGACAATCTAAACAAGAATGAAATTAACAAAAATGAAGAGAAGAAACAAGCAAGCAAACACAAACGAGATAAGTGAATCCAAAACAAAATATTTTCAAAATACAATTACGAGAATATGTACGGGTCATTTTGATGATCTTTTGATTGTAAGTCAACGTATAATGTCTCTCAGAGCTGAATAATGGAAACATTATAATTTCGAACCCATAACTCGTACATATTTAGCACGTATACACGAAATGTGTGCTGGAGAGGGACGCCAAGTAACCTGTACACCAGCCAACGACGGTCGTACGTCTCCGAGCAAGCATACAAACACATAACATTAACAAGCAAGCAGGCAGAATAATCAAACACAGTTGAAGCAAGCATACAACAAAAGAAAATAAACAAACAAGCAGGCTAAATAATCAAACACAATCAAGCAGGCATACCAACACAGTAAATAAACAAGCAAGCAGACCACCAATTGACAATCTAAACAAGAATGAAATAAGCAAATGAAGAGAAGAAACAAGCAAGCAAACACAAACGAGATAAGTGAATCCAAAACAAAATATTTTCAAAATACAATTACGAGAATATGTACGGGTC
Organism: Theodoxus fluviatilis; assembly: GCA_034096865.1. Taxonomy (NCBI): domain Eukaryota; kingdom Metazoa; phylum Mollusca; class Gastropoda; order Cycloneritida; family Neritidae; genus Theodoxus; species Theodoxus fluviatilis. The sequence goes on along the minus strand of JAWQFJ010014128.1, from coordinate 19,026 downwards.
ATTTTGATGATCTTTTGATTGTAAGTCAACGTAAAATGTCTCTCAGAGCTGAATAATGGAAACATTATAATTTCGAACCCATAACTCGTATGCTTACGGCCATACCACGTTGAAAACACCGGTTCTCGTCTGATCACCGAAGTTAAGCAACGTCGGGCCCGGTTAGTACTTGGATGGGTGACCGCCTGGGAACACCGGGTGCAGTAAGCATTTTATTACAAGGACGTACTGGCGCAAGCAGGTATTCCCAGCATGTTCGCCATGCTCAGCCAGAGACGACTTAGATGGCTGGGTCACGTCAGCAGGATGGATGACGGCCGAATACCCAAAGATGTGCTGTACTGCGAGCTCGCCACGGGATCCAGACCTGCAGGAAGACCTCTCCTCCGCTACAAGGACGTTTGTAAACGTGATATGACTGCGGGAGGCATCAACCCAGCAGACTGGGAAACGGTGGCCGCTGACCGCAACAGCTGGAGACACGCCGTCAAGACTGGCATCCAGGCCAGCGAGAGGAGGAGACGGGAGCAGTGGGAGGAGAGGAGAGAACGCAGACGACAGAGGATAGCGTCGGCATCCACAGAGCCGCGCCAAGACTTCACTTGCGACAAGTGCAACAGAGCATGCGGCTCAAGGATCGGGCTCTACAGCCACAGAGTACGCTGCCTCTCAACCCCGGACTGACCAAACCTGGCGCACACCCCATAGTCTCACGAGACTGACGGATGCCAACAACAACAACAATAACTCGTACATATTTAGCACGTATACACGAAATATCTGATTAATGTCCCCCAAACTCCGCCCAAGTTGGAAAAGATCTGCCAAATCAAATATTGCTGAATAATTTGGAGCGCCAGTTACAGAGAGTATGAAAGTCCCACTAAGGCCTAACAGATGGTGTTGGGTTCCGTTTGTTTTGTTTTGCCCGCATCTACCTCCTGTCCAGTCCCTGGCGCCCTGGGCTTACCTGCCGACTCGAGGGCGAAGTCTGCCATGCCCGTCTTGTCGGCGCTGAACCTTTCCAGGGAATCCTCCACGATGGCCAGGATGTGCTGCAGATGGGAATAGCGACCACCTCGGGTCAACGTGGACAGAAAAAACACTCGTCTAGAAGTAAGTCTCACCCGCATCTACCTCCTGTCCAGTCCCTGGCGCCCTGGGCTTACCTGCCGACTGGAGGTCGAAGTCCGCGAATTTCATTTCTCCACTGCAATACTTGGCCAGGGCCTCCTGCTTGAACGCCAGGATGTGCTGCAGATGGGAATAGCGACCACCTCGGGTCAACGGGGACAGAAAAAGCACTCGTCTAGAAGTAAGTCTCACCCGCATCTACCTCCTGTCCAGTCCCTGGCGCCCTGGGCTTACCTGCCGACTTGAGGTCGAAGTCTGGGAATTGCATTTCGCCACTGCAATATTTGGCCAGGGCCTCCTGCTTGAACGCCAGGATGTACTGCAGATGGGAATAGCGACCACCTGGGGACACCTCTATATGCCTCAGCTTTCCTTCTAGCCAATTACTCACTCTGTTAAGCAACTTAGATATCATCTAGTTCAGTGCAAATGGCGTTCTCACACGTGCACACGCACTCACGCGTTCAAGCACCAATTTACATTACCCACCTCAGAATGACAGGCCGTGAATTCTTAACGGAACGTTGTTTTACCCAGAGCAACTACACTCCCTCAGGCAGTCGTAGCACTTCATGGTCGTCTCGCGCGCCCCACAAGTCTACAGCGTTTCCACTCGCACCCAACGTCCTGCCTACCCAACGGCAAGCGTGATAATGCCTGCTTTCGTGCCTGACGCTAACATTCCAGCGCCCCACGCTGTAATTACCCCAATCAGAGGAAACTATCATAGTCATGAGGGGACGCGCCCTGGAGCTCGCGTTCGAATCTCCCTCGCTTTCCCACTGATTCAATCTATCCCTCTACGGTCAATTGGTCCCCGTTAGCAACAACAACTGAGCCCAGAACTTTCTACCCTATTTTTAGCTCAGGCCTTGCGCTTACACGCGACAAACACAGTAAATAAACAAGCAAGCAGACAACCAATTGACAATCTAAACAAGAATGAAATTAACAAAAATGAAGAGAAGAAACAAGCAAGCAAACACAAACGAGATAAGTGAATCCAAAACAAAATATTTTCAAAATACAATTACGAGAATATGTACGGGTCATTTTGATGATCTTTTGATTGTAAGTCAACGTAAAATGTCTCTCAGAGCTGAATAATGGAAACATTATAATTTCGAACCCGTAACTCGTACATATTTAGCACATATACACGAAATATCTGATTAATGTCCCCCAAACTCCGCCCAAGTTGGAAAAGATCTGCCAAATCAAATATTGCTGAATAATTTGGAGCGCCAGTTACAGAGAGTATGAAAGTCCCACTAAGGCCTAACAGATGGTGTTGGGGTCCGCTTGTTTTGTTTTGCCCGCATCTACCTCCTGTCCAGTCCCTGGCGCCCTGGGCTTACCTGCCGACTCGAGGGCGAAGTCCGCCATGCCCGTCTTTTCGGCGCTGAACCGATCCAGGGAATCCTCCACGATGGCCAGGATGTGCTGCAGATGGGAATAGCGACCACCTCGGGTCAACGTGGACAGAAAAAACACTCGTCTAGAAGTAAGTCTCACCCGCATCTACCTCCTGTCCAGTCCCTGGGCTTACCTGCCGACTGGAGGTCGAAGTCCGCGAATTTCATTTCTCCACTGCAATACTTGGCCAGGGCCTCCTGCTTGAACGCCAGGATGTGCTGCAGATGGGAATAGCGACCACCTCGGGTCAACGTGGACAGAAAAAACACTCGTCTAGAAGTAAGTCTCACCCGCATCTACCTCCTGTCCAGTCCCTGGCGCCCTGGGCTTACCTGCCGACTTGAGGTCGAAGTCCGCGAATTTCATTTCTCCACTGCAAAACTTGGCCAGGGCCTCCTGCTTGAACGCCAGGATGTGCTGCAGATGGGAATAGCGACCACCTCGGGTCAACGTGGACAGAAAAAACACTCGTCTAGAAGTAAGTCTCACCCGCATCTACCTCCTGTCCAGTCCCTGGCGCCCTGGGCTTACCTGCCGACTGGAGGTCGAAGTCCGCGAATTTCATTTCTCCACTGCAATACTTGGCCAGGGCCTCCTGCTTGAACGCCAGGATGTGCTGCAGATGGGAATAGCGACCACCTCGGGTCAACGGGGACAGAAAAAACACTCGTCTAGAAGTAAGTCTCACCCGCATCTACCTCCTGTCCAGTCCCTGGCGCCCTGGGCTTACCTGCCGACTTGAGGTCGAAGTCTGGGAATTGCATTTCGCCACTGCAATATTTGGCCAGGGCCTCCTGCTTGAACGCCAGGATGTACTGCAGATGGGAATAGCGACCACCTGGGGACACCTCTATATGCCTCAGCTTTCCTTCTAGCCAATTACTCACTCTGTTAAGCAACTTAAATATCATCTAGTTCAGACCAAATGGCGTTCTCACACGTGCACACGCACTCACGCGTTCAAGCACCAATTTACATTACCCACCTCAGAATGACAGGCCGTGAATTCTTAACGGAACGTTGTTCTACCCAGAGCAACTATAACTATACTCCCTCAGGCAGTCGTAGCACTTCATGGTCGTCTCGCGCGCCCCACAAGTCTACAGCGTCTCCACTCGCACCCAACGTCCTGCCTACCCAACGGCAAGCGTGATAATGCCTGCTTTCGTGCCTGACGCTAACATTCCAGCGCCCCACGCTGTAATTACCCCAATCAGAGGAAACTATCATAGTCATGAGGGGACGCGCCCTGGAGCTCGCGTTCGAATCTCCCTCGCTTTCCCACTGATTCAATCTATCCCTCTACGGTCAATTGGTCCCCGTTAGCAACAACAACTGAGCCCAGAACTTTCTATCCTATTTTTAGCTCAGGCCTTGCGCGTACACGCGACAAACACAGTAAATAAACAAGCAAGCAGACAACCAATTGACAATCTAAACAAGAATGAAATTAACAAAAATGAAGAGAAGAAACAAGCAAGCAAACACAAACGAGATAAGTGAATCCAAAACAAAATATTTTCAAAATACAATTACGAGAATATGTACGGGTCATTTTGATGATCTTTTGATTGTAAGTCAACGTAAAATGTCTCTCAGAGCTGAATAATGGAAACATTATAATTTCGAACCCGTAACTCGTACATATTTAGCACATATACACGAAATATCTGATTAATGTCCCCCAAACTCCGCCCAAGTTGGAAAAGATCTGCCAAATCAAATATTGCTGAATAATTTGGAGCGCCAGTTACAGAGAGTATGAAAGTCCCACTAAGGCCTAACAGATGGTGTTGGGGTCCGCTTGTTTTGTTTTGCCCGCATCTACCTCCTGTCCAGTCCCTGGCGCCCTGGGCTTACCTGCCGACTCGAGGGCGAAGTCCGCCATGCCCGTCTTTTCGGCGCTGAACCGATCCAGGGAATCCTCCACGATGGCCAGGATGTGCTGCAGATGGGAATAGCGACCACCTCGGGTCAACGTGGACAGAAAAAACACTCGTCTAGAAGTAAGTCTCACCCGCATCTACCTCCTGTCCAGTCCCTGGGCTTACCTGCCGACTGGAGGTCGAAGTCCGCGAATTTCATTTCTCCACTGCAATACTTGGCCAGGGCCTCCTGCTTGAACGCCAGGATGTGCTGCAGATGGGAATAGCGACCACCTCGGGTCAACGTGGACAGAAAAAACACTCGTCTAGAAGTAAGTCTCACCCGCATCTACCTCCTGTCCAGTCCCTGGCGCCCTGGGCTTACCTGCCGACTTGAGGTCGAAGTCCGCGAATTTCATTTCTCCACTGCAAAACTTGGCCAGGGCCTCCTGCTTGAACGCCAGGATGTGCTGCAGATGGGAATAGCGACCACCTCGGGTCAACGTGGACAGAAAAAACACTCGTCTAGAAGTAAGTCTCACCCGCATCTACCTCCTGTCCAGTCCCTGGCGCCCTGGGCTTACCTGCCGACTGGAGGTCGAAGTCCGCGAATTTCATTTCTCCACTGCAATACTTGGCCAGGGCCTCCTGCTTGAACGCCAGGATGTGCTGCAGATGGGAATAGCGACCACCTCGGGTCAACGGGGACAGAAAAAACACTCGTCTAGAAGTAAGTCTCACCCGCATCTACCTCCTGTCCAGTCCCTGGCGCCCTGGGCTTACCTGCCGACTTGAGGTCGAAGTCTGGGAATTGCATTTCGCCACTGCAATATTTGGCCAGGGCCTCCTGCTTGAACGCCAGGATGTACTGCAGATGGGAATAGCGACCACCTGGGGACACCTCTATATGCCTCAGCTTTCCTTCTAGCCAATTACTCACTCTGTTAAGCAACTTAAATATCATCTAGTTCAGACCAAATGGCGTTCTCACACGTGCACACGCACTCACGCGTTCAAGCACCAATTTACATTACCCACCTCAGAATGACAGGCCGTGAATTCTTAACGGAACGTTGTTCTACCCAGAGCAACTATAACTATACTCCCTCAGGCAGTCGTAGCACTTCATGGTCGTCTCGCGCGCCCCACAAGTCTACAGCGTCTCCACTCGCACCCAACGTCCTGCCTACCCAACGGCAAGCGTGATAATGCCTGCTTTCGTGCCTGACGCTAACATTCCAGCGCCCCACGCTGTAATTACCCCAATCAGAGGAAACTATCATAGTCATGAGGGGACGCGCCCTGGAGCTCGCGTTCGAATCTCCCTCGCTTTCCCACTGATTCAATCTATCCCTCTACGGTCAATTGGTCCCCGTTAGCAACAACAACTGAGCCCAGAACTTTCTATCCTATTTTTAGCTCAGGCCTTGCGCGTACACGCGACAAACACAGTAAATAAACAAGCAAGCAGACAACCAATTGACAATCTAAACAAGAATGAAATTAACAAAAATGAAGAGAAAAAACAAGCAAGCAAACACAAACGAGATAAGTGAATCCAAAACAAAATATTTTCAAAATACAATTACGAGAATATGTACGGGTCATTTTGATGATCTTTTGATTGTAAGTCAACGTATAATGTCTCTCAGAGCTGAATAATGGAAACATTATAATTTCGAACCCATAACTCGTACATATTTAGCACGTATACACGAAATGTGTGCTGGAGAGGGACGCCAAGTAACCTGTACACCAGCCAACGACGGTCGTACGTCTCCGAGCAAGCATACAAACACATAACATTAACAAGCAAGCAGGCAGAATAATCAAACACAGTTGAAGCAAGCATACAACAAAAGAAAATAAACAAACAAGCAGGCTAAATAATCAAACACAATCAAGCAGGCATACCAACACAGTAAATAAACAAGCAAGCAGACCACCAATTGACAATCTAAACAAGAATGAAATAAGCAAATGAAGAGAAGAAACAAGCAAGCAAACACAAACGAGATAAGTGAATCCAAAACAAAATATTTTCAAAATACAATTACGAGAATATGTACGGGTCATTTTGATGATCTTTTGATTGTAAGTCAACGTAAAATGTCTCTCAGAGCTGAATAATGGAAACATTATAATTTCGAACCCATAACTCGTATGCTTACGGCCATACCACGTTGAAAACACCGGTTCTCGTCTGATCACCGAAGTTAAGCAACGTCGGGCCCGGTTAGTACTTGGATGGGTGACCGCCTGGGAACACCGGGTGCAGTAAGCATTTTATTACAAGGACGTACTGGCGCAAGCAGGTATTCCCAGCATGTTCGCCATGCTCAGCCAGAGACGACTTAGATGGCTGGGTCACGTCAGCAGGATGGATGACGGCCGAATACCCAAAGATGTGCTGTACTGCGAGCTCGCCACGGGATCCAGACCTGCAGGAAGACCTCTCCTCCGCTACAAGGACGTTTGTAAACGTGATATGACTGCGGGAGGCATCAACCCAGCAGACTGGGAAACGGTGGCCGCTGACCGCAACAGCTGGAGACACGCCGTCAAGACTGGCATCCAGGCCAGCGAGAGGAGGAGACGGGAGCAGTGGGAGGAGAGGAGAGAACGCAGACGACAGAGGATAGCGTCGGCATCCACAGAGCCGCGCCAAGACTTCACTTGCGACAAGTGCAACAGAGCATGCGGCTCAAGGATCGGGCTCTACAGCCACAGAGTACGCTGCCTCTCAACCCCGGACTGACCAAACCTGGCGCACACCCCATAGTCTCACGAGACTGACGGATGCCAACAACAACAACAATAACTCGTACATATTTAGCACGTATACACGAAATATCTGATTAATGTCCCCCAAACTCCGCCCAAGTTGGAAAAGATCTGCCAAATCAAATATTGCTGAATAATTTGGAGCGCCAGTTACAGAGAGTATGAAAGTCCCACTAAGGCCTAACAGATGGTGTTGGGTTCCGTTTGTTTTGTTTTGCCCGCATCTACCTCCTGTCCAGTCCCTGGCGCCCTGGGCTTACCTGCCGACTCGAGGGCGAAGTCTGCCATGCCCGTCTTGTCGGCGCTGAACCTTTCCAGGGAATCCTCCACGATGGCCAGGATGTGCTGCAGATGGGAATAGCGACCACCTCGGGTCAACGTGGACAGAAAAAACACTCGTCTAGAAGTAAGTCTCACCCGCATCTACCTCCTGTCCAGTCCCTGGCGCCCTGGGCTTACCTGCCGACTTGAGGTCGAAGTCTGGGAATTGCATTTCGCCGCTGCAATATTTGGCCAGGGCCTCCTGCTTGAACGCCAGGATGTACTGCAGATGGGAATAGCGACCACCTGGGGACACCTCTATATGCCTCAGCTTTCCTTCTAGCCAATTACTCACTCTGTTAAGCAACTTAGATATCATCTAGTTCAGACCAAATGGCGTTCTCACACGTGCACACGCACTCACGCGTTCAAGCACCAATTTACATTACCCACCTCAGAATGACAGGCCGTGAATTCTTAACGGAACGTTGTTCTACCCAGAGCAACTATAACTATACTCCCTCAGGCAGTCGTAGCACTTCATGGTCGTCTCGCGCGCCCCACAAGTCTACAGCGTCTCCACTCGCACCCAACGTCCTGCCTACCCAACGGCAAGCGTGATAATGCCTGCTTTCGTGCCTGACGCTAACATTCCAGCGCCCCACGCTGTAATTACCCCAATCAGAGGAAACTATCATAGTCATGAGGGGACGCGCCCTGGAGCTCGCGTTCGAATCTCCCTCGCTTTCCCACTGATTCAATCTATCCCTCTACGGTCAATTGGTCCCCGTTAGCAACAACAACTGAGCCCAGAACTTTCTATCCTATTTTTAGCTCAGGCCTTGCGCGTACACGCGACAAACACAGTAAATAAACAAGCAAGCAGACAACCAATTGACAATCTAAACAAGAATGAAATTAACAAAAATGAAGAGAAAAAACAAGCAAGCAAACACAAACGAGATAAGTGAATCCAAAACAAAATATTTTCAAAATACAATTACGAGAATATGTACGGGTCATTTTGATGATCTTTTGATTGTAAGTCAACGTATAATGTCTCTCAGAGCTGAATAATGGAAACATTATAATTTCGAACCCATAACTCGTACATATTTAGCACGTATACACGAAATGTGTGCTGGAGAGGGACGCCAAGTAACCTGTACACCAGCCAACGACGGTCGTACGTCTCCGAGCAAGCATACAAACACATAACATTAACAAGCAAGCAGGCAGAATAATCAAACACAGTTGAAGCAAGCATACAACAAAAGAAAATAAACAAACAAGCAGGCTAAATAATCAAACACAATCAAGCAGGCATACCAACACAGTAAATAAACAAGCAAGCAGACCACCAATTGACAATCTAAACAAGAATGAAATAAGCAAATGAAGAGAAGAAACAAGCAAGCAAACACAAACGAGATAAGTGAATCCAAAACAAAATATTTTCAAAATACAATTACGAGAATATGTACGGGTCATTTTGATGATCTTTTGATTGTAAGTCAACGTAAAATGTCTCTCAGAGCTGAATAATGGAAACATTATAATTTCGAACCCATAACTCGTATGCTTACGGCCATACCACGTTGAAAACACCGGTTCTCGTCTGATCACCGAAGTTAAGCAACGTCGGGCCCGGTTAGTACTTGGATGGGTGACCGCCTGGGAACACCGGGTGCAGTAAGCATTTTATTACAAGGACGTACTGGCGCAAGCAGGTATTCCCAGCATGTTCGCCATGCTCAGCCAGAGACGACTTAGATGGCTGGGTCACGTCAGCAGGATGGATGACGGCCGAATACCCAAAGATGTGCTGTACTGCGAGCTCGCCACGGGATCCAGACCTGCAGGAAGACCTCTCCTCCGCTACAAGGACGTTTGTAAACGTGATATGACTGCGGGAGGCATCAACCCAGCAGACTGGGAAACGGTGGCCGCTGACCGCAACAGCTGGAGACACGCCGTCAAGACTGGCATCCAGGCCAGCGAGAGGAGGAGACGGGAGCAGTGGGAGGAGAGGAGAGAACGCAGACGACAGAGGATAGCGTCGGCATCCACAGAGCCGCGCCAAGACTTCACTTGCGACAAGTGCAACAGAGCATGCGGCTCAAGGATCGGGCTCTACAGCCACAGAGTACGCTGCCTCTCAACCCCGGACTGACCAAACCTGGCGCACACCCCATAGTCTCACGAGACTGACGGATGCCAACAACAACAACAATAACTCGTACATATTTAGCACGTATACACGAAATATCTGATTAATGTCCCCCAAACTCCGCCCAAGTTGGAAAAGATCTGCCAAATCAAATATTGCTGAATAATTTGGAGCGCCAGTTACAGAGAGTATGAAAGTCCCACTAAGGCCTAACAGATGGTGTTGGGTTCCGTTTGTTTTGTTTTGCCCGCATCTACCTCCTGTCCAGTCCCTGGCGCCCTGGGCTTACCTGCCGACTCGAGGGCGAAGTCTGCCATGCCCGTCTTGTCGGCGCTGAACCTTTCCAGGGAATCCTCCACGATGGCCAGGATGTGCTGCAGATGGGAATAGCGACCACCTCGGGTCAACGTGGACAGAAAAAACACTCGTCTAGAAGTAAGTCTCACCCGCATCTACCTCCTGTCCAGTCCCTGGCGCCCTGGGCTTACCTGCCGACTGGAGGTCGAAGTCCGCGAATTTCATTTCTCCACTGCAATACTTGGCCAGGGCCTCCTGCTTGAACGCCAGGATGTGCTGCAGATGGGAATAGCGACCACCTCGGGTCAACGGGGACAGAAAAAGCACTCGTCTAGAAGTAAGTCTCACCCGCATCTACCTCCTGTCCAGTCCCTGGCGCCCTGGGCTTACCTGCCGACTTGAGGTCGAAGTCTGGGAATTGCATTTCGCCACTGCAATATTTGGCCAGGGCCTCCTGCTTGAACGCCAGGATGTACTGCAGATGGGAATAGCGACCACCTGGGGACACCTCTATATGCCTCAGCTTTCCTTCTAGCCAATTACTCACTCTGTTAAGCAACTTAGATATCATCTAGTTCAGACCAAATGGCGTTCTCACACGTGCACACGCACTCACGCGTTCAAGCACCAATTTACATTACCCACCTCAGAATGACAGGCCGTGAATTCTTAACGGAACGTTGTTCTACCCAGAGCAACTATACTCCCTCAGGCAGTCGTAGCACTTCATGGTCGTCTCGCGCTCCCCACAAGTCTACAGCGTCTCCACTCGCACCCAACGTCCTGCCTACCCAACGGCAAGCGTGATAATGCCTGCTTTCGTGCCTGACGCTAACATTCCAGCGCCCCACGCTGTAATTACCCCAATCAGAGGAAACTATCATAGTCATGAGGGGACGCGCCCTGGAGCTCGCGTTCGAATCTCCCTCGCTTTCCCACTGATTCAATCTATCCCTCTACGGTCAATTGGTCCCCGTTAGCAACAACAACTGAGCCCAGAACTTTCTATCCTATTTTTAGCTCAGGCCTTGCGCGTACACGCGACAAACACAGTAAATAAACAAGCAAGCAGACCACCAATTGACAATCTAAACAAGAATGAAATAAGCAAATGAAGAGAAGAAACAAGCAAGCAAACACAAACGAGATAAGTGAATCCAAAACAAAATATTTTCAAAATACAATTACGAGAATATGTACGGGTCATTTTGATGATCTTTTGATTGTAAGTCAACGTAAAATGTCCCTCAGAGCGGAATAATGGAAACATTATAATTTCGAACCCGTAACTCGTACATATTTAGCACACATACACGAAATATCTGATTAATGTCCCCCAAACTCCGCCCAAGTTGGAAAAGATCTGCCAAATCAAATATTGCTGAATAATTTGGAGCGCCAGTTACAGAGAGTATGAAAGTCCCACTAAGACCTAACAGATGGTGTTGGGGTCCGTTTGTTTTGTTTTGCCCGCATCTACCTCCTGTCCAGTCCCTGGCGCCCTGGGCTTACCTGCCGACTTGAGGGCGAAGTCTGGGAATTCCATTTCGCCACTGCAGTATTTGGCCAGGGCCTCCTGCTTGAACGCCATGAGCTGCCCATTATTATGCTATACATCATCCCATTAAAAACGCCAAATAAGTAAAAGTAAGTCAAGATAATGCAATCAAATTTTATAACACCCTTGCCCATATATGACCTAATCACTGTGCCAAATTTCATAAGTCTGAGATTACGGTTGCTAAGGAAACTGATCAAATTTCCTTAAAAAACTTTCAAATGCGTTTTTCTCAAACATGAGCTTATTTGGCAAACTATCTTTAAAATGATGTAACTTCGCGAAAAATAGTCAGATCTCGATCATTTTTGCACCGTTGGAAAGCTTGTTCCCTTGATTTCATTAAAATATGCATATCTCAAAATCTTCCAAGCGCCACGAGAGACTCATTTTGTGATGGAGGGTCACATTTCTTAAATGTTACTCCGTCATCAGCCAGACAGTCCAGCCCACGGCGTTTTCAAGGAGCCACTTGAAGGTCTGGCCCTGGTACTTGCCCCATGTCACCACAACTCATGCTGGCCACAGTTCACCACCTAACTCTTTTGCTCTGGCTTCTGCGGACTTTTCAGAGAGCCACACTTTGTCAAAGAATTTGTCCTTTTTCAAATGATACGCTTTGGCAGCCTCTGTATCCTGTAGTTGCACTCTGCTGGGGGAGAGGATGTTGGGATACAGATGCACTTAAAGATGCCTGCTCAAACCATGAGCATAAGCAAACGCACTGTCACAGTACCTGCACTTGAACTTCAAATCTTCGACGTGCACCTTCTTGTGCCTTTCGCAGTTGGACTTTGATCCAAATTTGCTGTCGCATCTATCACATTTGAAAAGGTCTTTTTTGACAGGGGAGGCACTGTCGTCAGAAAGTTCATCCGCCATTTTGACAAAGGGAACTAATTCTAACAACATTAACAATAACAAAGCCGATCAACCATTGGTCTGTTGAGGAAATGTCTCTGCTGAACAGCGCTCAATCATTGGTCTGTTGAGAAACTTTGATGCTGAACGTCGCTCAACCATTAGTCCGTTGAACAACCGATACCAACTTGGATGGGCAACTACTTCGGAAGTATGACAACACAAAGTTCATTGCCTGAGGTGCTGACAAATTCAGTGCCTTTACCGCCATTTTGATTTTCTCCACCCATTCTTCCGCATCCATATCATCGCTGTTTTCTCCAAGGAAGGAAGATACACGGAGTTCTATCCTTGGCTGATATGGAACTTGAACATACCGGATGTCACAAGCCGGACCAGCTTGTTTTTCTCTCAGGTTAATTGGTCTAGGGGAACGCACTCTGATCCGCTTGAGACACTCTCTCACACAGTCAATCCATCTAAGACAAACTCAGAACAGAAAGACGGTGAGGTCATAGGTCAAATTATCAAATCAATTTAATAACCCTGCCAGGGTGACAGATGAATGAGATGCGCATCAGCGCTAGAGATAATTCATGCAACAGTGACAACACCAAAAGCACATTCATGATCATGTGATAGAATGAATGGCCCGCCAGCCGGAGACATAAGAGGAGTGAATTTATCGTTTCTCACCCTCGTGTAGACTTAGACCCAATAGCGCTTGATGCACGTGTGGGATGAAATGGGGGACAAGAGTTCAACAGTTCAGTCTTTAAATTTTGGGACAGGGTTAAAGTGAGTACTCACAGTGTTCTTGGTAGACAATTCCAGCGACGAATTTCGACATTAATTATAGGGACTCACAGTCCGTCTATCTCACGTTCTCGCTCTGTCTAGCGAGAAACAAAAAGGCCATGGGGGTATGAACTTTCGCTCTATGTAGCGAAGTTCATATACACACACACAACACAGCACAACAGATGAATCCTTGGGGTGAGGCGGAGAGGCTGCCTCACTCCGGCCCCCCCCCCCCCCCCCCCCCCCCCCCCCCCCCCTCCAAAGCAGACGAAATTTTCAGAGGGTGAAGTTTGCAGGCAGGCCGTCGCTCCAGCAACAGGCTGGAGGGGAAGGGGGAGAGCTAAGTTTAGCAGACGATCGTCTTAATTGGCGGTGTCCAGCGGCGATGGCAGGAGGCTTCGCTCAAGGGAGGCGAAGGCGGGCACGTGGTCAGCTGTGTGGAGTGGGAGAGCTGCAGCTCTCACTCGCATTGATTTCACAGTGGGATAATTATTCCTCTCATTGACGATTAGTGGGGATACGTCAAGCCCAACGTACTACTACTTGGGCAACAAGGATGGGGGCAGAGAGAGATCAATCTGTTTAACATGCTCAAGGCACGGAGTCGCTTCGTGGGGTCTTGCTTCCACTCAGGCACCGTTGCCTCCAGCAGACTGATTAATTGGCGGCATGCACTAAGTTTTGTAGAAAGCATCAAAGTATTTCCACACATGCGCGAAACTCTTGGACAGAATGCTGAGTTCGCAGAAAAACACCAGGAGGTCAAGGCTATACTAGTCTGAAACACACCTAAATATAGCCCATGGTCGCACCATCTCCCAGGCCAAAATGCTGTATCAGCAAAACAGGCCATGTGGTGTCCCAGAAAAACAGGCTAGAAGGTTCAAGGGCACACCAAGCTTAAAAACACCTAAATGAGTCAAGGGCGTAATTTCCATGAGACTTTTCTGGTCTGAATCAGGGCAGTTTCTCAGTTATCATATTTTAAAGACTTCAGTCTTTAAGACACTCTCAAAGAAATTATTAAAACAATAAGGTGGAGTAAGGGATCCGTCACACCGGACATTGTCCACATGTGGGGTAGAAGCATTCCTGCTTCTCTCCTCCATTTAAGAGAAGATAACCTCCTCGTCACTGTCTGCCATGAAGTCAGTGAGATCCGTTGGGGTAAGGGTGACTTGCTCATCAGGCAGTGATATATGTGACCCTCCATCACAAAATGAGTCTCTCGTGGCGCTTGGAAGATTTTGAGATATGCATATTTTTATGAAATCAAGGGAACAAGCTTTCCAACGGTGCAAAAATGATCGAGATCTGACTATTTTTTGCGAAGTTACATCATTTTAAAGATAGTTTGCCTAATAAGCTCACGTTTGAGAAAAACGCATTTGAAAGTTTTTTAAGGAAATTTGATCAGTTTCCTTAGCAACCGTAATCTCAGACTTATGAAATTTGGCACAGTGATTAGGTTATATATGGGCAAGGGTTTTATAAAATTTGATTGCATTATCTTGACTTACTTTTACTTATTTGGTGTTTTTAATGGGATGACGTATAGCATAATAATGGGCAGCTAATGACTTTTTAGTCAAAATATTTTTTTTCATTTCTGACAAGTCAATAATTACATTTTTGACAGATACTAACTTGCAGTATACAAGGTCATTCGGGAAAGTAGGCCAGCCTCTACCCCTGCAAATGATTTGGTGGCTCAGTGGCGATTGTGTGCGACTGTATTGTATGGAGGCGAAATTCGATGCGTGGTCTTACGATCGTTCGATGCGGAAAATTGAACACCAAGCAAACAAAGTGAACATATCCGTGTGTCTAGAGGTCGATTTCATCCAAAAGACTTTCACACACAATAAAATATAGTCTCTAGATTCTAAAACAGTCAAAAGCTATAAAACGACCATTTTGACCCCATCATACTTTACTTGGCTATTACGCAAAACTATGTGAGTGCGCAAGCGACTCATTTAGTCGTGGAGGGTCACATATATGAGACGGGGCTCTTGATCTCTCACGTAAGAGAAATTGTCTAGGGGTTTATCTTGCCATCTTGTAACATCCACTTTCTTTCCATGCAATCAAGGGGTGAACGAGACTACACAGAGAAGATAAAGTAGGTGGAGTTTGACTTTAAAAATAACTTTAATAATATAGTAGTATTTAGATAGGGAGGTCCCATGAAGAAACACAAAAAATGGCTTTACGAGGGTATTTGCGTATTTACAAAGCACTGAAACGAAGAAGAAACAAGACTGACTTTGACACTAAAGTTACACCTACTGTGTCCATGAATTCATCATATTAGTTTGTCTTGTACATGCCAAATGGTCTTTCACAAATAAACTGTTCTGTTCTGAACAATCTGCCAGTGCATCACCCAGCGTAAGTAAAGCAAGAAAAGAAGCATGCAGTGAGTCATTTGCTTGTTCAAAGATTCAAATTGGTATCTGTGCACTGAAGCCAATAGTTAACTTTATCCCTCCAGGTTTACTGGAGGTCCTACAGACTTTATCTGTCTGTGTGTCTGTCTGTCTGTCTGTCCCGTCTCCACGGCCTATATCTCAAAAACTACTGGACGGATTTCCTTGAGATTTTGCACACTGACTGGAAGTTAGGTCCCATTCAATATTATCAAATTTTCAGAATCGAGGTTTTAAAAGAAAGTGACTTTTTTACATTTTGGTGTTTCAATGAAAACAATTCAACAGACTCCATTTTGCAAAATCTGTGACGTCATCATTTGACGTCGTATAACGTGACGTCATTTGCGAGTAGAATTTTCAGGATAATGGATTTCGTACACTCCGAAGCACCTCCCTCCATAGTCAATAGATGTGAGAGCCTAATCGAGTCAAACTCTTTTCCTACGTTCACAAAACAGCATTTGGCTTCTTTGTATTATGAACGTCTACCAGCAGACGCAAAAAAGCGATACTACGCTGTGTTGGCGTCAAATTCATTCCATTTGTGAAACCGGTAAAGTATATGTACCATCTAGATCGTTGCCTTCGCTGGTTAAAAGCCTGGAATGAGGGTGAAAAGGGCACGATTCTAACGCACTTTAGCCAGGCACTCTCCAGCCATGAAAATAGACGCCGACACGTGACCCAGATTCTCGCACTCAGCTGCGTGATTCGGGTGTAATACTGCCAATAAACATCGTTAAGCTTAAGATTACACCCGAATCACACGGACCGTTAAGGTGCATGGAGTACAGTACCGGTCAAAAGTCACAACGACCACCGACACCGACCATTTCAGCCTTCTTCATGATGCGTTAGAATCGTGCCGTTGTCGTGGTGGAATCGCCTAGCGAACTAACTGAATGTCGACACAATCACTCGGCACTGTTGCACATTTGCAGTCA
>JAWQFJ010014127.1:0-12089 GCA_034096865.1 Theodoxus fluviatilis | reverse complement strand
GAAGTTCTGAGTGGGAGAGTTTATTTAGAAGGGTTTGAGTAGTTCTAAATATGCTGTGTAACTTAACGTTTTGATGTCAATTGTCCAGTGTGGAACTTTAGCCACTTCTGTTTGGCATTGAAGTGGGCTAATATTTTTATGGGAATGGGCGTGTCAGAACGTATGGTTGTGAGTGGGTTGCATTTGTCTGGATTTATTGAATTGTTTCCAGATTGTAAGCTTTTTTGGGGAAGTGGAGTGAAGGTGTTTTTGTGGCATCACAGTGTTGACCTGTCACGTGCAAGAGAACGTGGACGGAGTTACCTGTGACTGATTTTTCTCATGTGTTTTGGGGGTTTGTGAATCACCTCGTTGATGGCGATTGTTGTTGTTGTTGTGGTTGTGTATAATTTTGGACTTGACTTCCACAGCGGGAGTATCCTACCAGTTTGCTTCTGCTGGGGAATTGCTTGTTGATTTATTTTTCTTGTTTGACCCTCGTTGTTGATCACTGCCCCGTGCAGTGATCTGAGGGAACTTGTATTTGATTAAAACTTTGTTTATTTTATCCCTGAGTCAGTGGTCTTTCTTCACTTGTTCCATCTTTTGACATTGTGGTGTCCCCCAAGGAGTGGTGGTTAAGTTTAGTTGTAAACTTTGTATATCAATTTGCTTCTCTCCCTTAAGGCGACTACGTCGTCCTTCGGGGCTGAGAGTGTTGCATCGCAAAACAACATTTAGCAATAGAGTTTTATACGCGACAAGTGCTAACAAGAAGGGCAAAGCCCATACAACTCACATGCTTGACCTTAAACTTACATGACCTTGACCTTCAGGTGACCTTCAAGGTCAAGGTCAACAACTAAACCACCAATGACATCATACCATAAGAAACTGCTTTCATACAAAATACATGGATTGACCAGGTCAGGTCATCAAGGTCATGCAACACAAATAGCATGAATGCGATAGACTTAATAGTCTCCGAGAAAAATCCAACGTTAAAGTTTTTTATGGATTACAGGACGCCCGGACGCCCGGACAAACGGTGACCTTGACCTTGATGATATGTGACCAAATGTGTCTCATGATGAAAGTATAACATGTGTACTACAATGTTATGAAGTTTGGAAGAGTTATCTTCCATAGTTCAGGGTCAAGGTCACTTCAAAATATGTATACAATCCAACTTTAAAGAGCTCCTGTGACCTTGACCTTGAAGCAAGGTCAAGTCACTATGTATGTTTTTGTACGCCTTGTCATTCTACACCATCATGCCAAAGTGGGTGTTGATAGACTTAATAGTCTCCGAGAAAAATCCAACGTTAAAGTTTTTTACGGATTACAGGATGCCCGGACGCCCGGACAAACGGTGACCTTGACCTTGATGATATGTGACCAAATGTGTCTCATGATGAAAGTATAACATGTGTACTACAATGTTGTGAAGTTTGGAAGAGTTATCTTCCATAGTTCAGGGTCAAGGTCACTTCAAAATATGTATACAATCCAAATTTAAAGAGCTCCTGTGACCTTGACCTTGAAGCAAGGTCAAGTCACTATGTATTTTTTGTGAGGCTTGTCATCCTACACCATCATGCCAAATTGGGTGTTGATAGACTTAATAGTCTCCGAGAAAAATCCAACGTTAAAGTTTTTTAAGGATTACAGGACGCCCAGACGCCCGGACGCCCGGACGGACGACACGGGTGACCTAGTATGAAAGTATAACATGTGTACTACAATGTTATGAAGTTTGGAAGAGTAATCTTACATAGTTCAGGGTCAAGGTCACTTAAAACAAGAAGGGCAAAGCCCATACGACTCACATGCTTGACCTTGACCTTTATATGACCTTGCCCTTCAGGTGACCTTCAAGGTCAATGTCAAACAACTAAACCTACCAATGACATCATACACTAAGAAATGCTTTACACATTTTTCCTACCAAAATACTTGTGACCTTGACCCAAGGTCAAGGTCATCCAAGGTCATGCAACACAAAGCTGTTAATTCAAGACATAGGAAGCACAATGGTGCTTATTGGCACTTTCTACCATGAGATATAGTCACTTTTAGTGGTTCACTACCCCATTTTGGTCACATTTCATAAGGGTCAAAGTGACCTTGACCTTGATGATATGTGACCAAATGTGTCTCATGATGAAAGTATAACATGTGCCCCACATAATTATTAAGTTTGAAACAGTTATCTTCCATAGTTCAGGGTCAAGGTCACTTCAAAATATGTATACAATCCAACTTTGAAGAGCTCCTGTGACCTTGACCTTGAAGCAATGTCAACCAAACTGGTATCAAAAGATAGGGCTTGCTTTGACCCACTTGTAGCTAAGGTCGCCATTCTCAATAACGTGGGAGAAAATTGGGAAAATGTGAAAAATGACTGTTTTTGAGACCACATTTATGGCTCCTGTGACCTTGACCTTGAAGCAAGGTCAAGTCACTATGTATGTTTTTTGAGGCCTTGTCATCATACACCATCATGCCACATTTGGTGTTGATAGACTTAATAGTCTCCGAGAAAAATCCAACGTTTAAGTTTTTTACGCCCGGACGGACGGACGGACGCCCGGACGGACGGACGACACGGCTCAGTACATAGACTCACTTTTGCTTCGCATGTGAGTCAAAAATGTGTATACAATCCAACTTTAAAAAGCTCCTATGACCTTGACCTTGAAGCAAGGTCAATCAAACTAGTATCAAAAGATAGGGATTACTTTGCCCTATAAAACATATATAGGTCAGGTATCCAATCTCAAAAACTTCAGTCAAAAATTGGGAAAATGTGAAAAATGGCTGTTATTTAGACGGCCCCTGCGAACTTGACCTTGA
The DNA here is from genome assembly GCA_034096865.1 of Theodoxus fluviatilis. NCBI lineage: Eukaryota > Metazoa > Mollusca > Gastropoda > Cycloneritida > Neritidae > Theodoxus > Theodoxus fluviatilis. Next base: position 9,254 of record JAWQFJ010014127.1, on the reverse strand, counting down.
AGCAAGGTCAAGTCACTATGTATGTTTTTGTGCGCCTTGTCATCATACACCATCATGCCAAATTGGGTGTTGATAGACTTAATAGTGTCCGAGAAAAATCCAACGTTAAGGTTTGTACGGACACCCGGACGCCAGGACGGACGAAAAGGGCGAGTACATAGACTCACTTTTGCTTCACATGTGAGTCAAAAACCAATAAAGCTGTGAGGACCTTCAGTAAACCTGGAGGGATAAAAAATCGAATACAAGACGTTTCGTACCCTGGACGTTTCGTACCCTGGACGTTTCGTACCCTGGGCGCAACGTACCCTAGTCGTTGTGTACCTCATTTAGTCGATTCGTACCTTTTCTACTAGGTATGAAACGTCCAGGATACGAAACGACCCGCATCGTTAAAAATTCTTCTTTCTCCTTCACCAATATTCTTGAAATTAATCCTCCTCGAAAATCTCTTCGAAATTACGTCACGTTATTCTACGTCAAATGATCACGTCATGCATTTTGCATTCGGACTCTGTTGTAGCGGTTTTTTTGCAACACCAAAACGTAAAAAATTAACTTTTTTCAAACCTCGATTCTGAAAATTTGATACATTCAATCGGATCTAACTTCCAGTAAGTGTGCAAAATGTCAAGGAAATCCGTCCAGTAGTTTTTGAGAAATCAGCTGTTAAGTCGAGACAGACAGACAGATAAAGTCTGTAGGACCTCCAGTAAACCTGGAGGGACATGAGTAGTATTTATTCATACCCCTGTCTATCACATTCTGATAAATCTTCTCACTGCCTGCAAAAATGAGACACAAATGCTGTCCGGAATACAACGCAACGAGTCAGTCTGCGTTCATGTGGAAGCCATTTTGCCGCCTGCATGCAATACCACGCGAGCTATAGCGAGAAAGGGGCGTGGCTGTGGAGGGACATTTCACCATTCCGTCAAGGGACATATTAGGGAGGTGCTTTCGAGTTTACGACCTACATAAATCACTTTCTTTTCAAACTTCGATTCTGAAAATTTGATACATTCAATCGGACCTAACTTCCAGTAAGTGTGCAAAATGTCAAGGAAATCCGTCCAGCAGTTTTGAGATATCAGCCTTTAAGTCGAGACTGACAGACAGACAGACTGACACACAGATAAAGTCTGTAGGACCTCCAGTAAACCTGGAGGGATAAAGCTTATTTACGCACATACCTTCCCTTGACAGGCAAGCTCATGGCGTTTACAATCCAAAGAATCAACACTCATACAACCGCTCAACACCTCATTCCCACAAAAACTCACACACTACACACATAAACAAAACAAAAACTAAAGTCCAATAGAACAAACTATACAATATACACAGCACTTGTAGGCCAGGTCAAGTAAGGCGAAGCAGCTCAGCGGAAAAGGCAGATCAGAAGAGGTGGGTCTTTAGAGCACTTTTGAACTGGCGCAGTGTCAGAATGACGGACTGAGAGAGGGAGACTATTCCAGGTTACAGGTCCAATATAGGAGAAGGCACGCTGTCCTTGAGTTTTCTTGTGTTTGGCGGGGGACCTTAAGTATTCTAGAGTCAACAGCTGAGCGTAGAGATCTGGAGGGCGTGTAGACTGTAAGAATTTCTGTAAGAGCTTGTGGTGCGGTGTTGTTGATGGCCTTGAAGCACAAAGTAGCAAGTTTATAATCTATCCTCTGATAGATGGGGAGCCAGTGAAGTGTATGTATGAGTGGAGAGACATTGGTACGCTTGGGACATTGAAAAACTAGCCTAGCAGCGAAATTCTAAACTTTCTGGAGTTTGTTAAGCAGAGTGTCAGGGATGCCAGCGAGAGGAGAGTTCCCATAGTCGAGACGAGACAGAACAAGTGATGTGATGAGTGTTTTGGTGGCCTGCTGAGAAAGATAATGACGAATGGTACTAATTTTCCTTAACTCATAATATGCTAACTGACAGACTTTGTTGATATACATGAGCTCTCATTGACATCCCATCGTCAAACCTGATGCCTAAATTTCTAACAGACTGAGAGAAGATGATGTCAGTGTGACCAATGATTAGTTTGAGGGCCTGATCTGATTCACCTCTGCCGCCCACCAGGAGTGCTTCAGCTTTTGAGTCATTGAGTTGGAGCTTGTTCAGGGTCATCCACCGTTTCACGTCAGAGATACAGTATTCGCTGGTAGAAAGAAGAGAGTGGATTTGACTGGGATGGGAGGAGTTGTAGAGCTGGGTATCATCAGCAAATTCACTGTGAGAGACTGAATGACTATCAATTACATTGGAGAGTGGTTGGATGTACAGTAGAAACAGCAGAATACCCAAAAACAAGAAGTACACCACTGTCAAATGCGACGTCTGCGTAGCATCCTGTCTGAAAGGGAGATGTAACGTGCGTGTAGCATCCGGTCATAATTGGCTAAACAATGCTATTCTTGATGCAAGAAATGCTATTTGTTTGTTGACTCAATGCAAAAAGATAGAAACATATTGCTAGAAACATGCCTGCCTTGACACAAAACATCACTAAAGAAACAAATCTGCAGGTTATAACATAAAAGCATCATATGAGAATTTGTTTGGAGACAGTCTAGAATATCTTACTCTTCCATTTTCTCCTTGTAAGCAAACTTTGCCTTGTGCCATATCAGGTCCATGGACTGTTCACGGCCAGGTTGATTTTTCACTGATGTGAACACTTTCATCTGAAAAATACAACAAGCTGCATCACACATGGAGTATGATGTAATATCATGATGCAGAGATTCATTAAATTAGCACATGAATGATGACGTTACATTAAATAGTCCTACAGAACCTATGAATACTCTTTTTTTATACATAGACTACGCAATTACATACACAGCATTCCCTATGCAGGAACTCAATACTTTGCATTGTACACGTGTAGTTCCAGAGAAAAGCATAATCATCAAGCTTACAGCTGAAAATATCAGAGCAGAAAGCATCAATTCATTGGTGCTAACATTAAAGTTAAACATAAGTACAGGGAGCCACTGGTGGGAATGTTCAGGTTTAACTCATTGCTTACGCAGCGCAAGCACGTGTTGCGATGACGCCAACACCCTTTGGCTACGCAGCTCAACTACGTGTTGCGGTCGCCGTAATGAATTTTTCCTATCTCCGTGTCTGTTTCAAGGGAAGTAAATCGTACAGCTCTTTATTCTCTATCCAGTGTGTGTTCGCTGGAGTTACCTTTTCTTTAGTATAGTCCCCGTGAAAAAGCTAGATGTAGTAGAAGCTACGCTCACCCTATGTTGCGTTTACGCGCTTGTCGACATGGCGTCGCGTTGTCGAAGGTGATCGAGCGGTGATGAAAATGACGAAGTATTAGAAGTGTGGATGGAAGAAGGGTCTGATATTGAAGATCTAGGTGGATATTGGACTTCTGAAGAAGATCTTTATGATTCTGATGCGGAAATAGTCCCAGTCAACGAGAATGAAGCGGTGGCTGACAGCGAAGACGAATCGATTTCGTGGCTGAAAGCGAAGACGAATTGACTTCGTCGCCGTCGACGTCAGAAAGAGAGGAAGAGATAGAAACGGTTTTTACAGCAGACACAGACATCGATTCGGATGCAGAGGATGCCGAAAACCTTCTCTACTCCTCCAATGAACTGTACCACACAAAAGAGGACTATGCCGAGTAGGGCGCCTTCTTTCTCTCAGGTCATTTGAGACTTTTCTTCTATTCAAACAGAGACAGATTGCAGTGAGTAAGTGTATATTTTCTGATTTCACCTCTCTGACTTGCTAAAAAAAAATCATTTTCAAGCATTTTTTTATCCTGTAGTCAATCATTCATCAATATAGTTTGATGTGGAAATACTGATTTCAGAACTGTTGTGCAAAATCTATCTCTTGACTATTAGTACAATACATTAGGTGTAAAAAAAAAGAAAATCAAAATTGCATGTACCTGGTGTTAAAAAACAAATTTCCCCAATTTTCTTACTGCATATTGTAACTATCCAGCACTTCAGCTAGAAAGTGCAAATGATTTTCTTTCTTGTGGTACCAAATATTAAACAGTTATTCAAAATTTGGACTTTGTACGATTTTTTGAAAACTTAAAAAATAACTGCGTACAGAGGTAAATTTCCTAATGCTATCCCTGCGTAAGCAATGAGTTAAAGAGCTTAAAATTTCATCAGCTTTGTATACACTTCTATACTGTACCTCTAAGACTTTGTTTTGGCTCAGAAAAGGCTGCAGGCATTTGCCTTTTCCAATGCAGGGCGCTGGGTAGAAGATGCCATATATCACCCACATGGAGTGTGCCATGTAGGCCAGGAAGGCAACAGACAGTATCAATGTTATTGATGGCGCCATTTCTACTCCACATCAACACCTGAAATTAACAGAGAGGGGGGAAAATAGACAACAGCACTGATGATAAACATCACAACCAAAATCAATACACATACAGTAAACCTCTATTTTGCGACCTTTAAAAAAACCTACTGAATCAGGTCTTAATTTGGAGGGAGTCGTAAAATGGAGGTAAGGAGATTTGAATAAAATGAACATAATGTATTATATATAGGAATAATGCCAACATAAAACACAATGCAATACATGCACAATACATCTTTTTACTGTTAACTTGGAGTAAGCTAGACCTCCTATTCTACTTTTAAAAAACATACATGTATGAGCAGAATACAGGAGATAAAGGAACTTTGAAGAGGCTGATATATTGCATGATATAATGTACATGTATACAACTGCTACTTGCAAATGATGTAACCAAATAGGTGACTTACATAGGTTCAATTTTGGCTGCAAATTTTCTGACTGTTTCAAGGGCACCTTACTTGATGAATGTATTTAAGGGATTTTTGGTTGAAATATATACTAATAGATGGTACCGCTGCAATAATTGCTGAACTGTTTACGTGATTGTTTCATTCTTTTCTAACCCTAACTCCATGCTAATTGAATGGCCAACAGGAAAATTGACCTAACTTCAAGTTCAACCTAATTTTAACTTTAACCTGACGAATGCCAAACCACTATGGTCACTGTCAGTACTGCCATTGGAGTAGCCTCTGCCTCCTGGCCACCTGTAAACAGATGCAGATCTATACTTTCACAGCAAACTCAAAAACCAGGCCACCAGTAACAGCCTCTGCCTCTTCAGTCACTGGCGCAGCAGCTCTCTCGCTGCGAGTTGAAACTGTTTTTACCTATGGGTATGAGACTAAATCTGTTGAACCCGCGATGGCTGAAAATTTCAGACAGTTATCTCATGCAGAGTGAAACTTGTGTGACAAGTTTATTATGAAGCTTAACATTTCTCTTTTGGACGAAAGCGTTATATTCCGTAATGCATGAAAGTTGTCTGTCCCTTGACCACAAGTCGCTTGGTCTTGCGAGACATCACTGGACGACAGACAATCCTTACAGAACATGAAGTAACTCCTACTGCAGTAAGTGTGCATTACAGCACTAGCAAAAGCTGTCGTTTTGAAATGGACAGTAACTGCAGTTGCATGTGCCGCTAAAGGGACTGCAGTTTGGGGAAATCTAGGTCAAAAAGTCGTTAAAATGCCGAGGATTGACGGTTGCAAGTCGCGTTTTGGAGGAAGTCATTTAAGAGAGGTCACTTTGATAGGAAAATACATCCTTTAAAAATTTTCAAGTCACAATCGAGAGGAAGTTGTTTAAGAGAGGGTCGTAAAATAGAGGTTTTACTGTACATCATATTCATAACAAGAGATATTTGATAAGACATATGTATGCTGTGTATTTTGAGAAGGAAGAGGAAAGCAACATAGGATGCAGCATTTAAATATGTTATGATTTATTCCTATAATAAAAAGTATAAATAATAAAGATATGACAAGTATCAGCAGAGGGAAAAAGCTGGTACATCGGTAGTTGTAGAGTGTCAGAGACTTAAAAAAATGACTTAGGAATCAAGCCAAGTAAACACCTTTTATCTCTATGTACTCTTTCATTGATACTAGGTGTGTGTGTGTGTGTGTGTGTGTGCGTGTGTGTGTGTGTGTGAGAGAGAGAGAGAGAGAGAGAGAGAGAGAGAGAGAGAGAGAGAGAGAGAGAGAGAGAGAGAGAGAGCGACAGACAGACAGACAGACAGACAGACAGACAGACAGACAGACAGACAGACAGACAGAGACAGAGAGACAGAGACAGAAACAGAGACAGACAGAGAAATGAGCAGCCGGTAGAGGTAGATATTTTGGTCTTGGTTTTGCATGGTGATATCACCTATACCAAGGGCTCATACTGCTTTCACTTCACACACACACACACACATACACACACACACACACACACACACACACACGCGCGCGCGCGCGCGCGTGCTCGCGCGCTTGCTTGCACACACACCATTACCACCATTGGGTCGTTTGATTAATCCCTTCCTGGTACCTAACGACAAACAGACGGGACACACACAGACAGGTACCAGCATTATCTCGTGGAGACTCCACTCGCTGGCTCACGGCCTCGTAAAGGGATGACAGCACTACAGTGCAACTCTGAGAACCGTGCAGCTTCGAACGCCGCTACTGCATGGCGAAATGACTGCGAGCAAGCGCTCTCAATCGGACAGTCGATTGAATGATCCCTGGCAGACGATCTCTCAAACGGATTTTGGCCCACACAAACAACTTCAACTAGTTCAAGTTTCAACGAGTAAAGCATAACAAATTAGGATTTTCGCCAATGCTAAACTTAAAATGTTTTTTTTTGTTTTTGCTTTTTTTTTTTTTGCTTTTTTTTTTTTTTTTTTGGGGGGGGGGGGGGGGGCGTGTCGCCGTGTGTGTGTGTGTTTTAAACAATAATGAGTGGTATATCACTGTAAATTCTAGCATCAAACCTTCACCATTAAGTGATTAACGGTTTAAAAAGCTGTAATAGACATGGTCATATTATTATTAATGGACCGATGAACAGGCCTCTGAAGAGGCCTCAAACGTCGACAACGTCAAGTCAAGCCTCAACTCTCAAGGCGTAACCCGTAACCGACTCGGCGGCAAGCGTTTCAGGAGCGTCCCCGCATTTTAACAAAACAGTGATCGTTATGTAACGATGAACTCCAGAGTCGATCTCCATCATCATGACCATGTGACCACACACATTAATACATTCCATCCTGGAACTTACCGAGAGGAGATGAAAACGCACACTGCATTTCCCAAGATCGGCAGAATTAAGGGAGATAACTGCAACTCCACTCGATCAACCGGAAGTATTTGTGTTGTGACGTGTAAGCTCTCTTTTCATTGGTCTGTTGCGCCGCCAGATTCTGACTGTTGTCGTGGTGGCTAGATAGCGCTGAACGTACCCTGCAGGAGTTATCATCGGCGCTCTCTGTCGAAAAACAACGCGTTAGGTAGAACCACCTAGTTCCGGTTGCATTCTCCAAGCCTCTGCACTGGATACTAGATCGCTCAAAGTACATGTATGTGGGGGTGGAAAACAGTACTGTGTCATGTAAAGCTCGAATGAGTAGCAGCAGATAACTGTTAAGTTCTGGCTTGAATTGACAATTTCGTTTCCCTGGTCTGGCGAGGACCGAAAATTCACTATCATCGAGTGGATGAGTGATCAACTTGCCCGCATTTGGCGTAATGCATATAACAAGAAAATGGCATGAAAATACACAAAAAGTTTCATTACAACTAAAATCACCGATTATATTAATAACTGACCATTTTTACACTTAAAGCTAGTACTCAAACCTTACAACGCAAACAAAACACACCTGCCGGGAGAGTCCTGGTCTAGCACGAGTGATCCTTTCGCTATCTGATCCGACATGGTATTCCAGCAAACAAGCAACTACTGCAACTTCAATAAGTTATTGAAATCTCAAAGTGTGCTGTCAGACATTGATTGACCGAGTTCGACTGCAGCTGCCGGTTGCATTCTCGAACATTTTGTCTGCACTGAATACTAGATCTCTCAAAGTATGTGGGGGTGGAAAACTTTACTGTGTCATTTGCCATAACCATCGTGGCAAAATTATTGATGGAAAAGTTGTCAAGCTACATGACATTCCAGCAAACAAGTAAGAAGGTGTCTGATTGCGCTTATCTGTCTGAGTTGTATGTATGCAGATTTGCAAGTGTTTTGGACAAAGTCGAAAAGAGAGAGATGAGAGTCGAGGGTGACACCAAGGTTTTTGACTGATGGAACAAAGGCGACGTCAGCGTCTCCTACCCTGACAGAAGACGGGAGGGATGGAGGCGTCACTAGTCTCTGAGACTTGACAAGAAGCATTCGGTTTTGGAATCGTTCAGCTGGAGTTTGTTGTGTGACATCCATGACTTAACATCAGAAAGACAGGTCTGTAGAGTGTCTAACGTGGATTGGAATTGATCCAAGGTGGTGTTTTTGTAGAGCTGATTGTCATCTGTAAATGCATGCTGATTGATTGAATGCTGAGCGATAATGTCAAACAAAGGTTGCATGTAAAGAACGAACAAAAACTGGACCCAGTACTGAGCCCTGGGGAACACCAAACTGGACAGGAGAAGAAGATGAGTAATGATTGTTGATGGAGACCGTTTGAAATCTGTCAGTGAGATAAGAATGAAACCAGGCAAGGGCAGAGTGTGAAATTCCAAAAGTGTTTCGCAGTCGTGAGAGGAGAGTGTAGTGGTCTATTATGTCGAAAGCCGCTGGCAAGTCTAAGAGGGTGAGAATGCTAAGTTTTCCCTGATCTAAAGAAGAGTAAAGGTCGCCGAGGATTTTGAGTAAGGCAGTTTCTGTGCTGTGGTGGCTACGATAGGCTGACTGCAGGGGTGCCAAGAGGTTGTTGGTTGCAAGATGTTGCTGCAGCTGGGTGAGCACTAGTCTCTCTATAACTTTGGACAGGAAGGGGAGGTTAGAGACCGGGCGATAATTTTTCAAAACGTTGGGGTCCAGAGAAGGCTTCTTCAGGAGTGGCTTAATTATGGCTGACTTGTACACGGAAGGGAAGGTGCCAGATGAGAGGGACTCGTTAACAACAGATGTGATGTAGGGCAGAAGAGAGTCAAGGAATTCAACTAAAAGGGGGGTGGGGATGGGGTCAAGGTCGCAAGTGGTGGAAGTGGAGGCGAGAATAACTTTCTTGACGGCCTCTTCAGACACAGTCTGGAAAGTGGTGAACGGAACGCCCTGAAAGCAACGATCGGCAACTGCGGGAGGATTCGGTAATTAACACCCAGCCTATGCAAGAAGTCATACTTCTTCTTCTTCTTCTTCTCGTTCGCAGTGGCTATAACTGTCAA
>JAWQFJ010014126.1:35000-37386 GCA_034096865.1 Theodoxus fluviatilis | reverse complement strand
GTGTGTGGTGTGTGAGTTTTTTTGGGAATGTGGTGTTGAGCGGTTGTATGAGTGTTGATTCTTTGGATTGTAAACGCCATGAGCTTGCCTGTCAAGGGAAAGTATGTGCGTAAATAAACACTATTATTATTATTATTTCCTTCCATGAAGAACGTTTGCAGTCTGGTGCACCGTGTGTCTTTGTCTCAGAATCTCTTCGTGATCAATAGTTTATTCCGCCTCTGAATGTCTTCCACCGTCGTGGACGATTTCAAAACCATCAAAAGCGTGAATGAGTTGTTGGCTCCAGGTAGTCATAGATGGCCGATTATTGATTGGGATTCGGTCTTGTGCGGCCAGGAGGCGTTGGTAACCAGACACCTCCACCTCATTCCCTGGAAGTGTCGAGGCAAGGACTCGCAGTGTTACTACCCCGATGTGATTTCAACAGCTTTGTCTTGGGCTCTGGTTGGCAGCACAGAGCAGGCACGTGTTTGGCGCAATGGGCGTCGGCATGTTTTCTTTCAAGGAACGGCACTGATGTATGTGTCTGTAGAGAGCTGCTTGATCCATTGAGACGCAACAAGGCTGTAATGCGTGGGACACAGTTGACTGTTTGCTTTGTCGTGTTGCCTTCGTCAAAACAGGTCTGAGTTCTCTGGATCATGGTTTTGGTTGGCTAGTGGATTGATTGCTTGATTTGGGTGTTGGTTGATACTTTTGGTTCATTCGAAAAGTGCCTGTCGTGAATTTGTTAGTTTTGTGACCTTTCTAGTTGCTTTGCCGCTCTATGTTTCCACCACCATCTGAATCTTAAAGCACCTTAGCTGTTCGTTTAATCGTTAAATGAAAATGTGCGCTGTTCTCTCACCTCTTACCCCCCCCCTCTCTCTCTCTCTCTCTCTCTCTCTTTCTCTCTCTCTCTCTTTTCTCTTTCTCTCTTTCTCTCTGTCTCTCTCTCTCTCTCTCTCTCTCTCTCTTTCTCTCTCTCTCTCTCTCTTTTCTCTTTATACATATTTTTCTCTCTCTTTCAACATATTTTCTCTCTTTCTCCATACTTTCTTTCTTTCTCTCTCTTTCTCTCCCTCTCTCTTTCTCTGTCTCTTCCTCTCTCTCTCTCTCTTTCTCTTTATCCATTCTTTTTCTCTCTTTCTCCATACTTTCTCTCTCTCTTTCTCCATACTTTCTTTCTCTCCCTATCTCTTTCTCTCTCTATTTCTTTCTCTCCCTCTCTCTTTCTCTCTCTTCCTCTTTGTATCTCTCTCTTCCTCTTTCTCTCTCTATTTCTCTCTCTCTCTATTTCTTTCTCCATACTCTTTTTCTTTCTCTTTCTCCATACTCTTTTTCTTTTTCTTTCTCCATACTCTTTTTCTCTTTCTCTTTCTCCATACTTCCTCTCTTTCTCTTTCACCATCCTCTCTCTCTCTCTCTCTCTCTCTCTATATATATATATATATATATATATATATATAAACTCTTTATCCATACGCTCTCTGTCTCTCTCTCCATGTTTCTCCTCACTCTCTCTCCATTCTCTCTATCTCTTTATCCATATTCTCTATCTCTCTCCATTCTCTCTCTTTATCCATACTCTATCTCTTTATCCATACTCTATCTCCATCTTTCTACACTCTCTCTCTCTCTCTCTCTCTCTCTCTCCCTCTCTCTCCCTCCCTCCCTCCCTCCCTCCCTCCCTCCCTCCCTCCCTTCCCTCCCTCCCTCTTCTTCTCTGCTCGTGCATGTGTAAGTTGACGATGCCAGTCGTGCCGCCATTGTTGACGGTACTGAGTAAGGCTGGCGACCCTAAGTCTGGAGGCGCACTAGCGAAGTCAATTGGCGACACTTCTGTAGAAAGCTTGAACTCTCTGACTTCCAAGTCCACCTAGAAAATGTCATTTTCAACAAACTTGGTAATTTAAAATTAATTCTCGTACTTTTTGGTTGTTGCTGGCAGTGGGGAAGGATTGCGGGCTCGTGTGTGTGTGTGTGTGAGTGTGTGTGTATGAGGGGGGGGGGGGGGGTTGGGAGGGGGGGGGGGGGTGTTGGAGGGACACAGCCTATTTCCACCCCAGTTGCTCTGAGATGTCGATAGTTAGAGGAATAAAACTCATCCGTTTGCCAAATGTTACGCCTCTTATAATGTTTGCACATCCTGCACCCGACAGTGCCGCACACTTGTCTTTGTAGATTTCTCGTCTCGTGTCCTGCGAGTGTTCGCGCGGACATTTGCAGGAAACTTGCTTGCCCTTGTGCTCAGTGGCCACGCAGCGTGTGTTCTTTGTTCTTGAATCGATCCTCTATTATGTCCTAAAGTGCTGCTCTTTCGAGTTTTTGTGTTTCTGCTCTTCTCTGAGGACCACTACGGGGATGTTCATCCCCATTAATAATAATAATAATGTGTTCTTGA
>JAWQFJ010014126.1:0-25000 GCA_034096865.1 Theodoxus fluviatilis | reverse complement strand
TTCCAGAAGCGTGGGTTGAGGAAGTGTTTTTGGCTGAAAATAATCTGTCATACCTAATGACTTCCTTGCGATAAAGAGTCCATGTTCCAAGATTAATTAGTCTGTAGAGTGAAATCTGCAAGCTTTGTTTAGGTATTCGAGTTTGAAATGAAAATAACTCGCTCTTTTCAGTGGCGAATCTTCTGCAGTTAAATACGTTCCTATATCAAGAACTAATCAGATAACTCATTTTCTCGGGCAGGGCTCTTGTTGACAAAGTGTCTGAACCCGAATAAAAATAAATCACCTGCTCAAGCGATATCTAAGGCATTGTGATGAGCAGCCCGCCCACCGTGTCGCCCGCTCCGTGTTGGAGGTGTGGTTATCCACGCCACGACCTCCCATTGTAGTCGACACTGCAGTCGTCTCCTGAATTTGTTTTCACGCCTTCGTGCCAGGAGAGCCGGACACGGCTCTCAGTCCGTGATAGAGGCTGATGAGGAGACAGGCAAAGGAAAGGGCCTATTCTTCCCTCCGGTCCATTGTGTCTGCTTGGCGGGAAGGGTCTCCTTGCGGGTCGAGCCATATCGCTGACAGCTCTCCATTGTTGACGACATGAATGGCCGCCCCTGCCATTCTCTGCCTCCCAGAGTGATCTGCCCCTGGTAAACACGTTGAGCCCCCCTGTCCCGAACTCCGTCTGCGCATGACCGTTGTCCTCGAGACTTCCAGTGCAGTTCGGACCCCGTGTGTGCTCTTTATCTCTCACTGACTGCCTCTCTGTGCGGGAGTTTTCTCTTCGGGAGCAGGAGTCGTTTGTCTTCGTACCCAGTGAACCTGCTATTTCTCGAAACGTCAATGTGACGAAACTAAGAGTGTTCGTTGACAAAGATGAATCTCATGAAAGTGAATTATGAAGGAGACTCATGGAACAACATGGAAAGGAGAACGAAGGTTTCTCTTGGAATGTGATCATCTGATGTCAACGAGAGCCTCCACAAAATCAGCGAGAATCTGTTCAAAACGCAGTCCAGACTTTCACTATGTTGGAATATCTTTGTTTTTTAACCTTGCACCAGGTTCCCCCCCTTTATTTCTCGTTTTGTGCTTCGAATGAAAAGCCTTTGGACAACCAACTTCTCGCACGGAAAATTATCTAAAGCCACACCTGAGAGGAGACTCTAACGATCGTTTTGCTCCCATGACGAACACGGAAACTCAAAATGTCGCTAAATCATAATTTGGTCATTGAATATCCTATCTGCTGCTGGTGCTCGTTGCTTGTCCAAGAATAGCAGATGTTCGATTGGAAAACTCTTTTCAAAGTGCAAGGGTTGGTTATCCACGGGCCCGACGGTTTGACATCAATGTGTGGATTGCTCGTGTCCACCTGTCCAGCCAGCCTGGTCGTGCTTGGGAAGGATGTAAAGGACATCTTGACATTTCCCAAGACTTTTTTTCCATGGGAGACTGTAACCGCCTGCATTAAAGAACGAACGTCTTGGGGCTGATCGAAATTTTGCACCTTGATACCATCGCAGTTGCTTGAAGCTCACGAGGTTTTGACAGATTTATTGCGTCAGCTGCTGTGTCGAATTCTACTTTTTATAGTCCTAGTTGCAGTTTCGAGAGCGTAGAGATCTTACTTCACCTCTGTTTGGGACGTTCTTGACATTGCAGAAGGGGGAGTATCGACATCCTGAAGGTGCGTTTCATCGCTGCCGCTGATCGTGTGTGACATTAGCAATTTCTGTTGAAGCTATTTGCTCTGTAGCTGGTATATAGTGTTTGTTGTCAACAAAGAAATACTAATAACAAACGTCTGGCTTAAACACTGCCAAAGCGAACATTGCTGGGAGCTGCACAATCTTGGATCGCTGTTTGGGAGGATACGCACAAACGTTTACACCTCTCTCTCCCTCACAGCCGAACGTGTCGATTTTGGAGTCGCACTTTAGACCCTTCAAGTAGACAGTCTTCAAACTTTGGAGGGAAACTCCTGAGTAGTTTCTGCCAAGACCCCCCAGTGGTGCCACCACAGTGCGCTGCAGACCCAGGGTCGAGACCAGCAGCTGCAGTGCGGGCGTGCGAGTCACGGAGAGGAGTGTGAGGAAATTATCGACTTTTGACCCTCCAGCCGTCCGGGACTCGACTGGCGTGGTGCGTCTGGAGCAGGAGCCGAGACAGAAGGTGCCAGGATCGAGACTGAAGAGGCGGCAGCTACCAGCTGCTGCAGCAGGATGCCAGGCTGACACAGGGGCTCATAGGACGGCTGATGTATGAGACGAGATGCCTAATTAGAGCAGGTCGTGTGTATGGATGTCTGTGCACAGGGCAGGCGTTGAGTAGCATTGTGTAGCGTCTGGTTGACTTCGCTGTGCCTGACACTCCTCCTCGATGTGGATCACTACCGCAGTGTGTGTGGAAGCATGGTGAGCTAGGTCAGTTGTTTCAAGTGTGAACTAAATCTTAGAGAACAGGGAACAAAGAAAGACTTGGTTTTGTCCCAGGCTTCTCGTTCGTCCGATGTTTACGAGTTCCTTTGAAAACCCGCTTTCCTCTGGCGTCTTCTACCCACGGAAAGATTTCAAAGTGGACAGATTGAGCCGTGACATGTTGACTGATCTGACAGGCTCTTGATCTCTGTGTGTTGTGTAGCATCCGGACACCATACACTTGTGTATATAAAAAACTGCTTCGTTGAGAAAACATGTAATCTTGCCGTATGAGGAGAACTCTTGACCCTGGCTGCTGTGTAAACATTATCTCGGCGTGACAATTTTCTACTTCCACGATGATCCTCGCCCTGAGATTTCACATGATATTTTATGCAAAGTCGACCGTGATTCGTCTCTCGTAGCCGTGAAGGCGCTGACCTGTGTATCAACCTCTGATAACAAAACCAGGTCGTCTGCTTGTTTGCTGTAGTGTTTACTGGACCTCAGTACAATTTATTCAAAAGTTCAGACATCAAGATGAAGTTTCATCTACCTACAGTCAACTCCCACGGAACTTCCATTCGCTACCGGAGGCGACGAAGCAAGGTCAGTTTTGTGTGCTGTCTCTCCTGACCGACCTGTGTTAAACATCGTTGAGGATGTTAGCTTGAGGAGCACTCGCATCGTAGAACTATGCCGTCTTAGACGCTCTTCAGGTCTCGCCTTGAGACTGCACCTATGTCGCATGCTGCCCTGTAATGAAAACGCTTTAAGGCTGTGGTCTTCTGAGACTTGTAGAGATGGTAAGGCGTATTGTGGAACGGTTTCCTTAAGGAAAGCGATCAGGTGAAAATGCCAGTCTTTTCGAGATACTTTAAATACACTGCTTCGTTTCATCTGGCTTGTACGTGAAATCTCGTCTCATTGAATCGCTACAAACCGAAGTGAATTAATGGACTTGGCCTTCTCACCGGGAACGTGGTGCCATTTGCCGAGTTTTCTTCTCTCTTCCATACTGGCTTAGATAAGCCTTGATGGTGAAGTTTGTCTGCCCATGTCCCGGCACCCCCAGTTTTCGCACTCCCACATATTCGGTCTTCTACTTCAATAACGTTGTCCATGAAACGGCCAGCGTAAACTGGTATTGTATCTACAGCCAATAGTGAATGCATCTCGAGCCATGACTTGATATTTTTCTACAAGCATGACGTCATCATTAATCTACTCCCCATCTTCATCCACCTTGCATTTGTGTACTATACTAATCACGGACAGTTTCTTTATGATCGTGGTATTGTAGTTGACAGGTATTTCAAACAGTTATTTCGCTTCATTATTAGTGTAGCTGAGGCATAAACGCTGCTATATCAATATACCCTCGCGTATGCACGTACGCAAACATGTGTGAGCTCGCGCTCTACCCTCCCCCCTCCCAATCCTACTCCCTCATACCCCCCCTACATATCCCCCAACATCCCCGACCCCAACCCCATCTACCTGCATTCATTACACCAAGTGCGTATGTCATCTACGCATGCTTCATGGCTGAAAACTCCGAACGATTGACTCAAGCCTGCTGACTTGGGGCGTGCATGTAACCGCTCTTAATGCAGTCTTAACTACGCTCCCAGTTCCTCTTGACATTTCTCATCTCCACCCTCTACCTTATACCCACACACTGCCCCACCCCGGGTAGCTGTATGTGACACCCTGTGAAGAGGCTCTCCAAACCACTCGGGTGACGGTGGTCCACTAATTCTATCCCCACCCACCGTTCCCACCCTCTTTCTCCGCACACACAACCCTTCCCCCCACCCCCCCCCCCCCCCCCCTCTTCCACCATGTGATTGTTTCTGTAACACTCCACCCGACTCTGCCCTCCTCTACCCCCTTATCGTACCTCTCCCCTGCAGTGCCAGGATATGATCCTCTTCACCCGAGTCTTGATAGGCCGGGTCTCCAAACAGCGCCTTGAGTGACTCCGCTAAATCTGGACCCACCATGAGTCCGCTCATTGCCTTGTCTCCGGCGTGTTGACTCTGGCTGTGCTGGAGTAGAGGTACACTCCGTTTGTGAGGGTAACTTGAGATCTATAGACATAAGGGATTTCCCCCTGGCCACCTTTGACTTACTTGTGTGTGGGTATCTTGTCTTTGACAGATGACTCTGTTTGCTTCCTTTTATGGGCTTGGCCTGCCATTTAGAAGACGTGTTGCTTGCGTGTCACGGAGTATCCTTTTTGATTTTTAGTATTAGTTTCAGTTTTGCCTGACCCTGTGTAGATCCATTGGTTCCTCTTCAGTTTGTCAGTTCTTACGTCGGTTCTTCCGTCTCACTGTCCTTCCGTCCTTCAATCTCGTCTGCCCGCCTGTCTGCCCGCCTCTGTGTGTGTGTGTGTGTGTGTGTGTGTGTACGCGCGCGCGCGCATGTGTGTGTGTGCGTGCGTGCAAGCTCATGTTTTATATCTCATTTTGTCTGCGTGGCATTCTTTCTGTCATTCCTTCTGTTTATATGTCTGTCTTCCTCTCTGCCTGACTTTTTGCCTGTCTGTCTGTCTGTCTGTCTGTGTGTCTGTCTGTGTGTCTGTCTGTCTGTGTGTCTGTCTGTCTGTGTGTCTGTCTGTCTGTGTGTCTGTCTGTCTGTGTGTCCGTCCGTCCGTCCGTCCGTCCGTCTGTCTGTTTGTCTGTCTGTCTGTCTGTCTGTCTCTCTCTCTCTCTCTCTGTCTGTCTGTCTCTCTCTCTCTCTCTCTCTCTGTGTGTGTGTGTGTGTGTGTGTGTGTGAATGTATGTGTGTGTGTCTGTATATCTCTCTCTCTCATTCTCACTCTGTCTCTCTCTCTGTCTGTCTTCTATCTCTCTCTCTCTCTCTCTCTCTCTCTCTCTCTCTCTCTCTCTCTGCCCTCCCTGCCTCTGCCTTCATTGATGTCCGAGTTTAGGGGAATGCTCCTAATGACTCACTACATCGACATGCTATTGACAATGGTGCCTGGTCCCCATGGCAATGGAACTGACTGCAGCACTAATTGGCCGGGAGCTCAGCTGGACTTCTGTTCCTTAACTTACCCCCCCCCCCCCTATATATGCAAATATCTTGACCGCAATGTACGTAGCGGCTTTATTCGACCTCATTAACCTTTTCAACCAGCCATTGTTTCACTTAAACGAGCCGACTGCATTCACTGAACCCAGAAAACCCGACTGGACAGCAACCTCGACAAAATATTGATCATCGCACCCATCGACATGGTCTCTCCCCAGCATCCGTGACCATTGCCAATGACAACGCCTGAACACCTCATCGGAGATGGTATCAGTTCTGCTGTGGAAACTGTCAATCAACTGACCATTATGGTTGACACCCTATGGCAGTGAAACCCCTGTGGGTTGGGGTTCAGGATAGACCCCCCGCGTCTCCCTACGTGATTCGCAAGAGGCGATGATATAGGGACAGCGTGGCTTGATTTACGTTTACTCTAAACTGGAAGTTATTTCCGTGCTTAATAGCCTTACATAGCCTATAATGGCTGATGGGCCGTAAAACACCATGCATGCATCCATCCTCCTCTCCGGAGAGGCGAAGATCCAGGGAGTTGACTTGCACTTACTCCAACCAGCCCAAATGATTTTGCAGTCAAGGGCTTTACATAGCACGCAAGCGGCCATACACCTCCATTTACTTTGCAGTCAATGGCTTTACATAGCACGCAAGCGGCCATACACCTCCATTTACTTTGCAGTCAATGGCTTTACATAGCACACAAGCGGCCATACACCTCCATTTACTTTAAGTCAAGGGCTTTAGATAGCACGCAAGCGGCCATACACATCCATTTACTTTGCAGTCAATGGCTATACATAGCACGCAAGCGGCCATACACCTCCATTTACTTTGCAGTCAAGGGCTTTACATAGCACGCAAGCGGCCATACACCTCCATTTACTTTGCAGTCAATGGCTTTACATAGCACGCAAGCGGCCATACACCTCCATTTACTTTGCAGTCAAGGGCTTTACATAGCACGTAAGCGGCCATACACCTCCATTTACTTTGCAGGCAATGGCTTTACATAGCACGCAAGCGGCCATACACCTCCATTTACTTTGCAGTCAAGGGCTTTACATAGCACGCAAGCGGCCATACACCTCCATTTACTTTGCAGTCAATGGCTTTACATAGCACGCAAGCGGCCATACACCTCCATTTACTTTGCAGTCAAGGGCTTTACATAGCACGCAAGCGGCCATACACCTCCATTTACTTTGCAGTCAATGGCTTTACATAGCACGCAAGCGGCCATACACCTCCATTTACTTTGCAGTCAAGGGCTTTACATAGCACGCAAGCGGCCATACACCTCCATTTACTTTGCAGTCAATGGCTTGCAAGCGGCCATACACCCCCATTTACTTTGCAGTCAATGGCTTTACATAGCACGCAAGCGGCCATACACCTCCATTTACTTTGCAGTCAATGGCTTTACATAGCACGCAAGCGGCCATACACCTCCATTTACTTTGCAGTCAATGGCTATACATAGCACGCAAGCGGCCATACACCTCCATTTACTTTGCAGTCAATGACTTGCAAGCGGCCATACACCTCCATTTACTTTGCAGTCAATGGCTATACATAGCACGTAAGCGGCCATACAACTCCATTTACTCGCCCTCCCTGTGGGTTGGAAATAACAATCAACCCACTGCGTCTCCCTACACGATTCGCAAAAAAGCGAATAACTTGGGGAATGTTACACTATCGGCACAACTTACTTTGAAGTCGATGACTTCACAATGCCTACAAAGTCTAATAGACCGTAAAACTCCATTCATTCGTTTACTGTATTGGTGGATAACTATCACAGAATATGTATCGTTCATGAATACGGGAACAGTTCTTGTAGAAACGGTATCTACACATTGTAGCAGCGTACGTGATTATATTACGGGGATGAAAAAAGAGGATAGACAAGGAAAAGAACATGGGGATAAGATTAAAAGAAAAATGGTGTTGTCAAACGTTTTCCGTCCATCGGTCTGTGTGTGTGTGTGCGCGCGCGCGTGTGTGTAAAAAATGCATGCGTGCATGCGTTTACGTGTCTCCGACTATTCGTCCGACCGTTCGTCCGTCGATCTGTCCATGTGTCTATCATGTGTCTATCCGGCCGGCCGCCACCCCCCCCTCATTTTCTCTCTCTCCATCTTTCTCTCTCTTTCTCCATCTTTCTCTCTCTCTCTCTCTCTCTCTCTCTCTCTCTCTCTCTCTCTCTCTCTCTCTCTCTCTCTCTTTCTTTCCCTCCCTCCCTCCCTCCGTCCGTCCGTCCGTCCGCCTGTCTGTCTACCTGTCTGTCTACACGCACACTACAGCCACATGAGGACGCACGTCCGCACTCTGTCTCTGGGCAGAGATGCTGCTTTCACGGGAAGTCGGCACTACATGTACACAGCTCGTGTTGTTCTGGGGACGAAGCAGGGCAGCGACGCGTGAAAACTCGCAATGGACAACCGACCGCCCCTTCTCCTGCCACGGCTACGTGCTTGCGCGTGCATGTGTGTTATTGTGCGCGTGTGCGTGTATTCGTATGCACGTGACTGTGGGTATTTTGTGCTCGTATACGCATTTACGTGAATATGAACATGCACGCGTTGTGTGTGCAAAACCACGTGAAAGCCGTTTTGCATACGTGTCTGTGTACTACACACAAACGGAGACATGGGATGTTTCCTTTTGTAATTCGGCTTTCCTTGCCTGCTTCAGGTGCTCAGCCACTGCAGTAATTTGATTTCTTAAAGAGGCATTTGATGAAAAAACTGTCACTTATAGACTGTGATACAACGCCCATTAATTGCATATGACAGATTATTAACTCAAAACTCGATTTGTATTTATCTGTATTCCCCCACGTGCAGTGCTTAACACTTTCTGATAAGTTATTTAAACAAATACTTTCTAATGTTTTCATACTTCCTTAACGCAGGATTGTGGGGAGTCATTTGTTCTATTTGACGGCAGAAGTTATATATGCATACTATATATGTATATCCTTCAATGCTGGAACTGAAATTACATGGGTTTGGTTTCATTAATGCTAGCCATGATACCTGGTAAAGTTATTAATTGAAATGCCTTTGAGTATTGCTACCTCAAGGGATATTTGACGATCACCTGCATCCATGTTCAACATAGAAACCGTATGGCTTCGACGCTACAAAGACTGCAGGCACATTCCCAGAGCAATCGTCCGGCATATGTTCATCTACGACCTGAGCATGAGTACAAGTGGAAACTCCCTTCCCTTATGTATGGCGTGCTCAGCCTAATGGGTCCAGGAGCACAGGTGTGTGTGTGTGTGTGTGTGTGTGTGTGTGTGTGTGTGTGTGTGTGTGTGTGTGTGTGTGTGTGTGTGTGTGTGTGTGTGTGTGAAAGAATGATGTTTCCGGAGGAAATGACGTATGACTAGTTGAGAATCTGCAGCAGCAGACCTCCCACGGAAAGACCAGTTGGTATGACATGCATGAAAGGCCGTGCCAGAAATCAAAGGAGACTTAATGTCCATGGTGGATCCCATTCATGCAAGCCGTCATCGTAAACATGATTTTTATGGCTGTTTTTAGAGGCTGTGTGTGCTTGCATGACAGAGACGGGGCATAGCTACTGATGGAATGTTGCGGAAGAATCGGGGGCGTTGTTTTGGATTGAAATCAATTTTAATGCGTTCTGTCCTTGTAGATTCAGCAGTGTGTTTCGTCGACCACAGGTGAGAGTACACGTATTGTGATGGTTGTCGGGTCCTTCGAGTGTTCATGTAGAAGTATTTCACGAGGAAACAAAGTCGGCTGCTGATTCGTCTGTAATGAGCTAGTCTGTATTTACCCAGTATTAAGGGTTACGCCAAAGGTAATGAAAGGGTTATTTCTGTTACAGAGTTGTCATACCAGAAGTATACCCTGCATCTTAATCGGCAAAAGCCTTGCTTGTAAGAGAAATCTACAAACTGCAGTCTCGGAGTGTGCTTACAAAGACTACTACATAGATATCATTTATTATTTATTATTTATTAAATCACTCTTATACCGCGCGATACTCCCACTCAGTGAGACTCAAAGCGCTTCAGCCGATGTCGAGGCTGCCTCTCAGTGTGTAGTGTCTCAAGTCAATGAGACCAGTGTCCTGCTGCCAAGGGCGCTGGCACACTGTTTTCCACAAAGGAGAAATTGTGCGTGCTGGGTGTTTTTACTGTGGCCGACACCCACCCGTCGAGGACATGAGCGTCAGGATCTTTATAGCGCGTGATTTTGATGTTGTGAATGCGTATCACACACTAGACCTCGGTTTATTAAGGTCTCATCCGAAGGACCTGGGGAGAGGCCCTGAGGAGGGCCGTTTGGTAGCCCTAAAGAGGGCCATTTGGTACCCGGTTTCACTCCTGTGTGGGGAGAAGCAATGGGAGTTAAGCATCTTGCTCAAGGATGCAATTCTGGGGACCGCGCAGCTTCGAACGCCGCACCCACTGGCCGCAAGCGGCTGTAGGTCCAACCCATTTATCTGAAACGAATCCGAAATGTTTATAGTGCTGTACCTGGTGGGTTGCTCGTCGTGGTTCTCACAGCAAGGGTTCCTCTTATCTTAGATTTTCAAGAGCGCACTGATGCATTTTGGTCTCGCAGCAAGGGTTCCTCTTATCTTAGATTTTCAAGAGCGCACTGATGCATTTTGGTCTCGCAGCAAGGGTTCCTCTTATCTTAGATTTTCAAGAGCGCACTGATGCATTTTGGTCTCGCAGCAAGGGTTCCTCTTATCTTAGATTTTCAAGAGCGCACTGATGCATTTTGGTCTCGCAGACGCTCGGGTTTCGATAAGGCAGCCTGCGTTGTGAGGCAGGGATATGAGTCCTCCCAACAGAGAAGAAAGAAATGGCTGTGGATATGGGTGGTGCTGTGGCTAAGATGCAACTGGTGTCAACGGCAACCGACATTTTAGATAAAAATGGAAAACCGAGCATTTAATGGATCATAAGAATAAACTGTATGAGATAGTCTCCTTACGGAAAAGCGAATGTAACGGAAGACATAGAACATCCAGCACCTACCCATCCGTTGTTACGCATAGGACATGAACAATTACTTAACCTGAATGCTCCTTGTTGTTATGTTTTCCCGACCTTACCCCACTCTATTACAATAAAGTATGCCGGGCGATGCGTGTGTGGGAGAGACTGCAGTGAATCGAGTGGAACGCGAATGTAACGGAAGACATAGAACATCCAGCTGCTACCCATCCGTTGTTACGCATAGGGCATGAACAATTACTTAACCTGAATGCTCCTTGTTGTTATGTTTTCCCGACCTTACCCCACTCTATTACAATAAATTATGCCGGGTAATGCGTGTGTGGGAGAGACTGCAGTGAATCGAGTGGAACGCAAGTCCACATTAAGGACAATATTGCCGTGTCGACCAGTGATACATGTAGGCCTTCTGGAACAGACCAGATCATGGACGAGGGAAAAGGAGAAAGAAAGACAGTGGGTGGGGAATGTATGAGTCACGGAGGTAATAATCGAGGCCTGAATGGAGGGATTAGCTCTTGTAACGAGACCCATTGAGAACTACCGTGTCTGTATGGTGTTCCTTTCTTCTGCAGAGAATCACATCAAGAATGTGGGTTGGGGTAAATAGAAGAGAGAGAGAGAGAGAGAGAGAGAGAGGGGGGGGAGGGAGAGGGAGGAAGAGAAAGAGAGAGGGAGAGGGGAAAGAGAGAAAGAGGGGGGAGGGGAGAGAAAGGGAGGGAGGGAGGGAGAGAGAACGAACGAAATATTTTATTGCATAGGCCTCGGGCCTGTTGCAATTACAAACGCGCAAGAAACATTAATGATGAGAGAGAGAGAGAGAGAGAGAGAGAGAGAGAGAGAGAGAGAGAGAGAGAGAGAGAGAGAGAGAGAGAGAGAGAGAGAGAGTTTCGTGCTCATTGATCTGAGGAATGCACAACTTCAACATTGATTTCTTCTTCGACGACGACGATTATGATGACGACGACGACGACGACGATGATGATTTGGAAACCAGGACGGAATTTCAATAGTGCAAACGCCTCGTTTTCCATCAGCAACCGCATTCTTTGACCGCATTCCTCTGTCTCCATCCAACGTTTGTCTCCACTCCCACCGTCGCCAGGAAACGCAAGTCTCAGTGGAGGCGTTCTTCCAGGCTGCGTCGTCAGTCGTGCTGGTATGGTGCAGCCATGCATGGCCGTGCATGAATCAATCACGAGATCAATTTGGCAGTGTCACTGGTCGCTGACCTCATTGTTTCATCTCTCGCGCCATAACAATTCTTTAATGAGCATGACTGATGCCCTCCATCGAGTGTCCAGTTTATTCTGGATGGTCTGTTATCTGGCTGGCCGGTTGGCTTTGTATAAATTTAGTCCACTTGTTTAGGATGCTTTGCTCTCAGTAGGCAAGTTGCCGAGTTCGATGCTACACTGATTCGTGAGTTGCATTCATGGATAAAACATTTTTGCACGTTTTGTTTCTTCCCATCCAGGAGCATAAAGGGTTACCTGTGAAGGGTAGGAGGACCCGGTTTTTGTCTAGATAGCTGTGACGTATTTGTTTTGCGCTTTTGCTAGAACAATCCCTAAGCATCGATCCCATACGGTTTATGTGCTTTTCTGTTGCGACGAGGAAATGAGAGCATGAATCCATCTTCAACTAGCGGCAAATGCGACGAGGAAATGAGAGCATGAATCCATCTTCAACTAGCGGGAAATGCGACGAGGAAATGAGAGCATGAATCCATCTTCAACTAGCGGGAAATGCGACGAGGAAATGAGAGCATGAATCCATCTTCAACTAGCGGGAAATGCGACGAGGAAATGAGAGCATGAATCCATCTTCAACTAGCGGGAAATGCGACGAGGAAATGAGAGCATGAATCCATCTTGAACTAGCGGGAAATGCGACGAGGAAATGAGAGCATGAATCCATCTTGAACTAGCGGGAAATGCGACGAGGAAATGAGAGCATGAATCCATCTTAAACTAGCGGGAAATGCGACGAGGAAATGAGAGCATGAATCCATCTTAAACTAGCGGGAAATGCGACATATAGTGTGGTGTTTAATTTAACGGCCATATGTGCTAAAAAGACTTGACACATTCCCTTCATTCTTACTCGTTACGTTCAGTGATCGTATCAGGCCAGAGATGATGAAGAGTTAGTGTAGACTCAGTTATTAGTTCGTCATCTGACCTGTAGAGTTTTTTTGTTTGTTTTTTAGACTCAGTCAATAGTTCATCGTTTGACCCGTGTAGTTAGGCAATAAAATCACATGTCTGGACAGGAAAACAGATCTTATCTCATTTATCTCGAGCACGCTTGATATTCATAGCATTTGTTATGCGACTTTTCACGATAAGGAGACCGTCGCTTCTTTGTGTATGTATAGGAGGGGTGGTGGGGGAGACAGACAGACACACAGACAGACCCAGGCACAGATAGACACACAGACAGACACACAGACACACACACAGACACAGACAGACGAAGGGAGGTTCATTCTGATCACTACTGCACATTCATCAGTTAGCTTTGAGAAGGTATCCTCCAAATCCATTCTCTCAGCCTCATCCTTCCCATTTCAATCACCAGCACTCTCCAGTCTTTTAGCCTTGCAGTCCACCTCACTTCCCATGGGACTCAATGCAGTGCTCGCCCATCTGTCGTTTCAGGCAGCGTGTATTGGGCGTATGGAGAGGGCTTAGTCTCTATCGCCAGTAAAATCCAGCATGCAAACACCACCTCTGTAACTGCCGATCGCCCTTCTGCTTCTGTGTGCCCCCCTCTCTGTCTCCCTCCCCCTCCCGCTTCCTTCCTCTCACCAGTCATGTCTAGTTTCCCTGGTTATTGACGACTCGGGAACTGCTCCGGACAGACCTTTGACCATCGGTCTGGGAACACTGGCATCCGGGGAGAAGTGCGTGGTGGTAGGCAGGACACTTTGGACATGAAGCAAGGTCGTTCTAATGCCCTCCCGCCCTCCGACACTGACCACTCGCAGCTCGTCTCTTTGGCCAGCTGACCGGCCTCCTGTTTCCTTTACTGAACATTTGAAGTTTGCTGGCGTATATGAAACTTTGTGATAAATACTCAAAAGGACCGCTGTGCATACTCCTGCCGCAACAGGGCTAAGTGAACTGAGCTCTTTTGTATCGCCCACTCACTACTGGTTCAATTTCATCATCCTGGCCGGCTGTCAGATAATTTGAGGAACTTTGTTAGGCTGCTTGCGGATTTCCAGCACCATCAACTGATCCCATCTCGATATTCAAGCTACTCGACTGAAATGAACGCGTGTAACCAGCTCTGTCCAAATGTTTGGCCGTCATTCAGGCTGCAGTAGATGAAACATATTTTGAAACAATTTGGAGTGTGCCTAAAAGTCCAAAGCCGCCACTACTTGTAGTCTCGTCCTCCATGCAATGCAAATGGCCACGAACTTTATGCCTCGACCGCATATTCGAACATTAGCCAGCTGTGAGAGAATCCATTAAGACTCTGTGTTTCATTGTGCTTGTATGACCCAAATCACCAATGTCTCTCATTTATTTCTCTTGGACCAGTTGATCCACCAAAAGCGCAAATCCCCGACAATGCGTTTGACCACCAACCTTGATGCACCGAAGTCTGTGTTTGTGAAAAGGGCTGAAGTCGTTTTGTTGGGGATTTCGTGGTTGCAATAGAACGACCTTTCCCTCATCATACTCAAGAAATGTCGTATTTTCATCTGCGATGTCCGAGGCTGTGGTCAAATTGACCGAGACCGAGTTAGGTCGTTCTGTGGAAGCCGTCCTGCCGCGCATTCCCCGCTGTGTTTTCATGGGCCTGCATCCCATGAGGGCGGTTCTACGTTGACGGAGAAACGTTACCGACACATTGCTAATCGATGCGTGCCACGAAACGAACAAGCATATATGCCAGCTAATTTCGACGGCTTAGACACCCCAAGTACTTATCCAATCGGGGAAAGAAAAACACACACCTTATTTTGACCATTGAACGAATTGATACACTTCCTGCGTCAAGTGTACCTAGCCACTTCTTCCTTGGAGACAAGCTTGCTTGTTGTTCGGGGGAATGTCTGTCTTTGTGTTGACGATACCAGAACAGTGACTGACGACCGTCTGGAAAACTCATTGTCTGGTTGGGTGGTGTTTTTTTTCCTGTGCAGTGTTATCGAACATGTCGCAACTGTTGTGAGAATCGACTCTCTATTACGCATCGCTGGGCCCAGTCTATCCCTGCTTAGCGACGCAGGCATACATCACTAGAAGCATTGTCGCCACGCTAAGGCGCTCTTGATTATGTGTACCCAGCACTGAGCGTTTGAAGTGAGTGCGAAACGTTTGCACATCGGAGGACTCCAAACCACTTGAGCACACAGCTTTTGGAAACATGCGTCCCCCCTGGACACTGAATCGATGGGGCAAAGGAGGACCCGAGCTCGTTTGAGTTTGCTGATACTCGATACAGAGACTCGTTCCTATGGTTTATTACTTTGAGATAACACTGGTCGCGCTTCTGTTTCAATGCCTTTTGAATAATTACTGATTGACCTGACCCTGACTGTTGGTTTCGGGGCAAAAAAAAAAGACCCGATTAGCTGAAATATATTGCAGTTTTTGTCATGGAAATGTTTCACCGAGTTAGGTGACTAACAAGGCGGTTATTCGGACCGCTCGCTGAACACTCAGACCCAGACTGGGAAAACATTCACATGAAACCGCTTTCGACTGCTTTGCAGAGCCTTTTCCAGCATCATTCGTACAAACAAAGGAATGATCTGCTATTTTCGGACGTCTCGGGTTCTTGACAAACGCATTGAGAAGAAAAAAAGTGATCTAGTAAAGAAACCAAGCCTTTCGTCACTTAATGTACGAGAACATTCGAATGACCTCTGCTCTCGGATCATGATGCAGAAGTATCGAATGTTGAACACGTCAATATTCATTGTTCTGTCCAAAGAATGTCACGAGACATCTCACAGGAAGAATACTTCGAAACTTTACTCCATCATCTTAGCCACGACGTACTGTCAGTAGAATCGATTTTTGACGTTCAATGAGAAATCGAAGATCCGGATCATTCCGACACGTCCACCGTTCTTTCTGTCTCTTCATTAGGCAGTTCCTTCCACGCCCAACAGCGAGTCTGGCTGCCCCTAGAGAGTGCATGCCTGCAGTCTGATCTCGCTGCACGACTCCCGCTGAGCGAATTGCGAGCCAGGAGTAATTAACTCATTACCTGTTAATGAATCCAAGTATCTAGGGGGCACGAGAGGGAGTTGGCGAGGAGGAACTGATCCGGGCTTCGTGTTTATCCAGAATCTCTTGTCGTCCCGGTTCCTGGGGGAGGCGCCGTGTTAGTTCTGCGGTCGCCGTGCTAATGACTTGGTGTTTCGCCAGTGCAAAAACACTGGCACGGTTTGGGCAGTGGCGAAATTGCCGTCCAGGTGTTCCGCGTCTGTTTGCCGATCTCCTGTGAGCTCGGTGTTTGTGACGCCAGACAGAAAGCAGAATGGGGAGCACATGGAGAGGCCGAAGAAGTTAACTGCCTTCATGCGCGATGTGATCACGAGCTGCTTCTAGCGGCTGACGAATGGTTTGGTGATTGCTCAGGAGGAGGAACAAGGGAAACGGCGTCGCCTGGATGATGTGATTTCACGTGTGAAGCATGCGGTCTGGGGTTGAAATCTTCAAATCAAAGCGATTTGTTGGACTTTTGTTCCTCTCTTCGAAGTTATGCGTGGGTTCTAAACAGCATTTGGAATGCTGACATCGCAAGCATGAGTAAGCACTTACATTTGCCGAAACTGGTAAGTTCTCTTTGCAAAAGTTCTCTTGGGAAAGTACCGGTGATTAGAAAACGGAAAGCACTTAAACTGCAGATGTTCCTCGTCTGCGTGTCGTTCACTCGAACTCTTTTTTTAGGTCCTGTTGATTTGTGCAACACCGTAACACTTTACGGACTGTAAGTCAACAAGGACGCTGATGTTGTGTGGAGCAGGGAAATCACCTATGTTTTTGTTTTGCTGAAAGTCACATTTCGAAATAAGTAGGGCTTTTGTTCCGTTCCTAATGAAATGACGTCCGTTTTACATATTTGAAAACTAGCAAGTGTAGGATGCTGTAAATGTTGAATTGGACTATTTCGAGCAGACAACAGCAACGATCAGATGAGAATTCAATGATTCAACAACAAATAATCAAACGTCAAGATTTCAACTTTTGGAAAAGTGACTAGTGGGAGAGAAACATTAGAATGTCCACATCGTTTAAGTGTAGACTATTTTAAGGAGACATGAATATTACGTCAGAGCCCGTGAGACTGCTTGACAACGCTGTCAGGTACCAATACTTTGGTCACGCGTCCCTTTTCATACAAACACAGAGAGGCAGTCAATACTTTGTAATCTGAGGCCAAAACTGTCACTCGAGCATCACGCCGTAGGCAACGGTCTGAAGAGCCCACAAATACACTCTTCATTGCATTGAACAGGGCCGGCAACCCTTGTAAATCTCCGCGGGACACGGGCTGGAGGGTGTCAGTAATGGCCGAGAGGGTTCTCGGACCATCTGCCCTCATCAGGGAGGCGTGTTGGCGGGGCGTGGCGTGCTTGTTTAGCCACCGACCCTGGCATGAACGTCTCGACACAGCGAACGTGCCCAAGCTGTCTCTATCTCGCCTCCACTACCGAAGGCGGGATTACGGAGTGCTCTCCCTTGAATGGTTCCCTTATTTCCTTGTTGACACAGGTGTTTATTTGTTTGTGCCTGGGCGGTGTTGCCTTGATCAGCGAGTCGCTGTTTTCTCGAGGCAGTGCTGACGTATCCAGGTCTATGTTCTCCCGAGGCTGGCGTCCACGCGCTTGAAAGGAGCGACATATGTGATGTGAAGAGAATTCGCCTTGACGTGATCGTGTTTAGCCTGGAGAAATCAGTCCCCCACCAACCTCGCCCGCCCTTTTCCTTGGAAAAAAAAAGAGGAAGGAACTGGGCCAGAAACACGGAAGCTGTGGCTGAGACCACGTGTGAGAGGTTGGAAGAAGATTTGATTGGGCAGTGTGTTGCTTGGGACTGTTCGGAGTAAGACTGTGGAAAGGGACATTGACCTCGTGTTGACGATGGCAGCTACATGCACTGTGACTAACTGCATGAACCGTTAATGCACAACTGAGTGGACAAGGAGTACAAGAAGTTCACGAGGGACTCGACGGATATCAAGCTGAAAGTGCAGTTGCATGTAATGATCTATATATTAATACGCAAAAAGGTAAAACTTTATGCAAGAACTCCTCCGAGCCCGTTTCGCCGATCGCTTTGCTTTTTGGCATCGGCCCAGAGGACGGTTGGGAAGGGGTAGTAGGGTATTTTTCGTGACCAAATTTGACTTTGAAGTGACTTTTTTAGGTCCTCGCAAGTTTCAGTCGGCCTTCGTCCTATGATCGCATTTTTGTTGGACCAACTCAGATCATATATACGTTAGCGACTCGCTATGATGTCATGTGAGTCAGTAGACGAGGGGATAGAGCGCGGGACTGTGAACGCTCGAAAGTCCTAAAGTCGTTGGGTTCGAGCCCCGGAAAGGTTTATTTTTTATTATTTTAATCCACTTTTCAACATGTAACAGTACTTACTCTTCTTTTATTATCAATGTGTTTGGTATTTCCAAGTCAGTCTGAGTTTGTATGTAAACATGCTATAAAATCTGTTTACAGTAATATTCACACATCAGCAGTGCGTAGCACGGGTACCCGCTAGTTTTGAATAACTGTGCACTCTTTATCACTAGTTCCACAAAGCCACTCACGTCAGCAAGCTACAGCGCTCGGAACATGTGGAATGTTGAGCTCCAAATATGTTCCTGGCTTGAGAGATTCCAGCAAGCGCATGAATTGAGAAAGTCCACAACGGAACAGCTGGGAGAGACCCGTATCCAAGGATCACAGCAATCTTTGAGCACGATTTCGTTTCCAGTCAGAGCGCCCGTTAAAGAGTTAGTATTCAACCTCGCTGAAGGAAACACGCTTCATTGTCTAT
Organism: Theodoxus fluviatilis; assembly: GCA_034096865.1. NCBI lineage: Eukaryota > Metazoa > Mollusca > Gastropoda > Cycloneritida > Neritidae > Theodoxus > Theodoxus fluviatilis. Next base: position 6,488 of record JAWQFJ010014126.1, on the reverse strand, counting down.
ACCTCATACGTGAACTATACAGCGAAGAACAGAAAAGTTCTCCACAGTAAAAGGGTCATAAAAGGAGCAAAGTTTTCTGTTCTCCACTTAGTCTCGCACGCTTTGCAAGACGTGTGCACCACGGCGAATTCTTTCTCGGCTGAAAGCCTTCTATCTGGAAATCAATCGTCCGCTCTCGTTTGGAATGAAACGCCCTGTAAAGACCCACGTCTTCTGATCTCCTCAGCTCTATCTGCGGAACAATCCTCATTGGGGGAAGATACATTTGGAAAAACAAGATTTTATCAACTCTCGCCCTGACTCCAGCCACCTTCTCGAGGTGGAAAACAACCTCCCGTTCTGATACCTGGCCTTGATTGCAAAACCAGGTGTGGTTCGCCCGGCATCTCACACTGGAGAATCGGAGAGGGATGGCTGTTGTTTGATCCAGACCCGGAGCTTTGCCGCGCTTCAGTTCCGGAGTTATAGAGGTCCGCCAGAGACAGGCGATATCCTCAACATCTGTTCTGGCAGGCTGGCTGGCGTGTCACGAAGTGTTTACAGGCCCCGACCTCCCCAGACCCTCCTACGCCGTGGCTGATGCGGGGAGTGCGTTGCTTGATGAGGCTTTAACACCCCGACTGGTTACAGGATGTTTCCCTCGTTCTACCTGCCCTGCTCTCAAATCTAATTTGACGCCGATCAATTAAAGAGCGTGCTGCTGAATAACGCGGTTGTAAGCCCTGTGTACGCGAGAGGCCACGCATTTGCCGAGGTGAAGGATTGTTTGGTGTGCCAGTTATAACTCCTTGTCATTTTTTCTCTCTTTTTTTCCCATTCCCTTTTCAAGTACAAGATGAAACATTCATATTAATGACGCTAGCGGAAGAGTTTTTAAGGGTTTAAAAGAGAATCGAACGAATATCGAAAACGAGCTTGTAAGCGTGTCGAAACACCGCTGTTTGCATGCCATACGCTAGGTTTGCATGGTAGTCGATAGCTGGATTATTCCACGAGCAACGACTTCGTGAGGGCTACTCTCAAGCCTGTTTGTCAACCGAAGCGGAACGACTTGGGCCCACGCCGTGTGCGTGTGTGTGTGTGTGTGTGTGTGTGTGTGTGTGTGTGTGTGTGTGTGTGTGTGCAACATTGCGTCGTCATGGGACACGGCGTGCAGATATGAGACACGTGCAGGTAGAGTGGCCGTGGGAAATTCGGCCTTGTCTCACGTTCGTCTGTCTGGCAACATTGCATCAGTCAAATTTGACTGAGGTTTGACATGTGGTTGGAGAAACACCTGGCGTTTTAAGAATGAGTTGTGTGTGTATATATATATATATATATATATATATATATATATATATATATATATATATATATATATATATGTAACTTCTCTGAAAGATCGCTTTTGTACTCCACACGATGAAGAGTTTCTCGTCGAAACGATTGATTTCGAATACATATATTTAAAAAATTTATTTTGAATTGAGGAGAAAACTATATGAAATGCCTAAAAATTTATTACTATAGTTTTTCTAAGCGTGAACGGGTTAAACGATCCATATTTCTTAGTCACCGAACCAAATCCACACAGGGAATTCTCGACCTCGTATCATTGAAAACATATCCCACATCTCCAACTCGTTCTCAGATTTTGACCCGTTTACCACACTACTCTGGGTCGCTTCCCCTCTATCACTGGTCCAATACATCAACATTAGCATCGGCGCTGTTGACAAGAATTTTGAGCGACAGTCGCGTATAACAAGCATCGTCACGCAACTCTGCAATTCCGCGTTCGCACGGGGAGTGTGTTTAGCTCCTTCGTTCCCTTGCCTCCAGCTCGCTACATTGGAGCTTCTCACGCAAAGGTGATTGGGGTCCGTCCGCTGAGCCCCGTCTTTAGCGTCCCGCACTGTCTGCAGTCGAGTGGAGCTGGTTTGCAGTTACAATCTGCGCTGCACGCGCTTCACAGACGATAAAAATGACATGTAATATCCGTGAGAAGGGACGCTGAAATCATCGTGCGTGCTGTACTGGGAGAAGAGGTCGTTTCTGTGTAGGGAAAACACTTTGAAAGAAAGCCTCGGTGCGTATCTTATCGGCCGTGAGATAAATCAATATTTGTTGTTATTGAGGAGGTGCAAAGAGAGCAGACAGCGGATCTGAAAATTACCGAAGAATTCATCGTTAATCCCGACAGTTGACCGTCATCCCAAATATTGATTACTGCATCAGCCTCCTGCTCATATTGATTTGATATCTTGTGTAGTTTGATCAAGTCCCAAGGGAAATATTACCACGAAAACCAGAATCAGTGCTTGAGTGATGCTATGCTCCTTGGTCCGCCTGTGATATTTGCCACGTCTGCCTTTCAAGTCCAGATAAGGGAGTCTCTTCTCCCAGGAGAGTTGAATCCAAAGACAGAAGTGCACCGTCAGGGACGTGGGTCCCAGACTTTCAAGAATCTCAGAAGTCACCGGCACGACTCCAGCCCCGACACGGCCCGCACGGACATCTCGGGACAACTCGCCAGGATTGTGGTGAGGAGATGGTGCTGGAGGCGGTGGCTCGGGGGTAGTAGGTTGGCGTAGGTGGTGGCCGGGGGCCGAGTGAAAAGGTGGGGTCGGTGGTGGCAGAAGAAAGGTGGTGGGGTGCTGGTGGGTGGCGGGCCCGCGCGGTTGGCTTGTGGCGGCGAGTCGGCGTGGCAGGGCATGGAAAGATGGGGTAGGTGGTGATAGTGAAGTAAATTGTGGTTATTATGGTGGCGGTGGAGGGTATATTAGTGTTGATTGTGGTGGTAGTGATAATAGTGTTAGAAAAGATGATAATAGCGGCGGTGAAACGTGAGAACCAACCAAAAACATGAACCGGTTTCTTGCCCTTGCCTGCAGCCCATCACAAACACAAGAATACATTGCAGTTTCATTTTGTAGTCGCATTGGGAATCTTTTGCTCTGCATGAGTCGTCTCCTGGAGAGAGAGAGAGAGAGAGAGAGAGAGAGAGAGAGAGAGACGAGAGAGGAGAGAGACGACGAGAGAGAGAGGGAAGAGGAGAGAGAAGGGAGGGGAGGGAGGAGAGGAGGAGAGAGAATGAGAGAGAGAGAGAGAGAGAGAGAGAGAGAGAGAGAGAGAGAGAGAGAGAGAGAGATTATTTGCTTACCTGCTTCTTTACTTGTGTCTTTGGTTCTGACGAAAAAGGCGAAATGCGATGTATGCATAAGTACTTGAACGTGTGTGTTCTGTGCTGAACAGTTGTTTCAAATGGTGCCACCAGCCCGACGGTAAAGAAAACGCCTACGACTCAAACTAAATTCTCACGCAGACTAGGAACCGTTTCTTTTCCATTTTCTTCAACCCATCCAAAGAATACATTTTCCCGCTGCTCTACCTTTGATGAATTGCCTCTCCATCTTCATTCTTCATCAACCGTTTAGCGCGTTTAACCTGGCGCTTCTATCAACCTGTTGTAGGGGGAGGTCAGAAAATTTTTAACCCCTCCACAGACCTCTCCTATCATCGTTTGTGCATGCAAAACCCTGCACGTGCGTGCACGTGCGAGGTGTGTCCCCTGTGACTTGGCCCACCCGCGCTGTCGGTTCAGGAAGATGAGGCAAAGAGCGCGCCTGGAGGTCAAAAAGTGCCGAGCAAATTGAGACTCGGAGTGCACCGACTCGTGCTGACATTGCGTGACGGCAAATAAACAATGGTGGTTGACGTGGAACGTTTCTACGGTTTGGGTTTCTCGTGCTTTATGCGCTCTGCATATGTGCATTCGTGATGTTCCTCTGCAGGTTTTCATGTCTGTCTGTCTGTCTGAATGTTTGCTTGAAATGTTTGGAGTCTTCGTAATGATGCAGACAAGCTCAGTAAATTGTATTGTTATGCAGAACTCATTCTTTCTTTCGTTCTCTCTCTCTCTCTCTCTCTCTCTCTCTCTCTCTCTCTCTCTCTAACAACAACAACAAAATTAACTAAGCCCCAAAACTTTACCAGCCTTTTTATTTGGGCAAACTCAGACAAGCAGTTGTATACAGACATTACGAACGTCAGTATGACCAATACCTTCACTGCGCTAGTCCTTAAAAAAAGGTAAAAACTGCCGTTTTCTATATTGTGCCTGCATCTGTGTTTTTCCTAACTAACCGTCATTCATGGATTAAACGCTCTGATCCCATGCCTGGTAGGAGGAATCGAAGACAGAGTGCGAGCTAGCTTGTCTGAGAGCCCGGCTCACTCACTAAAACACGTGAGATAGTGCGTTCGAAGCAGGAACTCGTGGCTCGGTTCTGCCATCCAGCCATTAACCCAAAGGATCCATTACTGCCGTGCCTACCGCGACCAAAGTGGAAGGTTCCTGACTGCGAGGGGTCGTCCATCGATCGAACCACCGGAGATCCACCATAAAGAGTTATCTCGCTGCGAGGGGCCAGTGTACGTAGTTATTTTTACTTGCCTTTGTTATTTAATGGTTTGTGCATTGTGCTGTATAGTCCTGAAAGAGTATAGTATAAACAGCCAGTCGAAGACTTTTATTGAGGTTGTTTGGAAGGTATATTTCAATGAGGATTCGCTTAGAATATGTGTCATTAAAGTCTCTTCATGCAAAACTTCTTGTTGAATGTTGTCAGTTGATGGCATTTCCTTAAAAGACATCTATCTCTTTGAAATCTTGAATAGGTAGCTTCTTAGTTGTATGGGCGCTATAGAGTACCTGGTTGAAAACTGTTCATTGAACATGGAATCAATAAGCTTAGTTAAATAGCCCTGGTATAAACTAAAGGAAAGGTCGTTTCATTGAACTCGTCCCAAGGAAAATCCCTAGAGCGGCTTTCATCAAGAACGTCAATGAAGAACCCAGAAAATCTCACGTTTAATATCTTCCAGTCAGAACCTTCTTCAAGGAGTGTCCGGTCCTGGTATTATCCACTGTAGAACACTCAAGATTAGGATGTTTGAACGTCTTTTCCTTTGAGATCTAAGGCAGATCTTCATCAAAGGAGTCGTCGGCTAGAATCTCCCTGAAAAAAATCCTTCAAGACTTATCGGAGGAAAAATTATCCAAGCAGATAGATCTCTTAGAGGGCGTCCTCTGCGAATCTTTCTATTAGGGGTTCTCCAGGGAAGTCTCTCACCTCCTCTGGTCGCTCGCCATCTTGCTTGTTCGCTCTCGCTCGCCCTCCCGACTCGCCCCATCCATCTACCCTAGGGGAGGGAGAGAGAGGTGGTGTCATGGTTGTGGTCACATAACGCGGCCCTGCCGAAACGCGCAGGTTAATTAACCCAGCTCCTCTGCTAATTAGACACGGAAGCGGGCACAGGAAGCGTAATTGCAGCTACCGCAGCCCGGCCTGACTTTCCCATCAGAGAGACCACCGTGCGCCGAGCGCGTGTTCGCCACGCTTTCCAGGACCCCCAAAGAAGAATGCGCGAATGGCGATTGGACCTTTAGGGTGGAGTGGGCTTTGGTACGTCGCCGATCCCCTCACCCTTTTGGAAACATGGTGGGGCTTCATCGTACATTATACACAATCACACTACCACAGGCGCTTAGAAAATTCGGTGCCTTCAAATCGCTACCACTCCGTTTCTCAAGAACTTCCCTGTAGGTCTGGATGATTAATATCGCGTCCCTTCTATCAACCTCTGTTGCCTGACACAAGCCAGTCCTACACTACCTCCCTACTCTCTCTATAGCTCTCTCGTTCGTCGCTCGGGCTCGATAGATCTGTTGCGTCGGATCGTAGATCTATTACCAAGTCTCGCGTTTCGCTACTATCTCTCTTTCCTCGCTTTCTCTGCTTAATCTCTTTCCCTCTCTCTCCCGCCTCTTTCTCCCTCATCTCTCTCTATCTCTACTCTCCTCTCTCTCTCTCTCTCTCATCTCTCTCTCTCTCTCTCTCCCCTCTATCTATCTTCTCTCCACATACAGAGTGACTTGACCTTGCTTCAAGGTCAAGGTCGCAGGGGCCATAAATGTTGTCTAAAAACAGCCATTTTTCACATTTTCTCAATTTTCTCTGCAGTTTTTGAGATTGGATACCTGACCTATATATGGTATATAGGGCAAAGTAAGCCCTATCTTTTGATACCAGTTTGGTTGACCTTGCTTCAAGGTCAAGGTCACAGGAGCTCTTCAAAGTTGGATTGTATACATATTTTGAAGTGACCTTGACCCTGAACTATGGAAGATAACTGTTTCAAACTTAATAATTATGTGGGGCACATGTTATACTTTCATCATGAGACACATTTGGTCACATATCATCAAGGTCAAGGTCACTTTGGACCTATGACCCGTATGAAATGTGACCAAAAAATGGCACAAAGGTAAGAAGTAGGAAAGAGACCATAAGCGATACACAAGTAGTGAACCACTAGAAGTCGTGGGTGCCGGTTAGTCCGGGAGTTAGGTATGAGATTGAACCACTCTCAAATATAAAAGTGAACAAGATCTCCATAGGTTCGTAGAACATAGAAAGTAGTAGAATAGTAGTGTAGAAAGT
>JAWQFJ010014124.1:5000-25380 GCA_034096865.1 Theodoxus fluviatilis | reverse complement strand
TGTTAATTTTGTCGCTTTTGTACGCGCCAGATAGACAGACGCACGGACGGACAGACGGACGGACCAGACGGACGGACGGACGGACGGGGGGCAAGTCTAAGCAACAACACAAACGGACTGAGAGGTAGACAGAGGAGCTATGGCCAAATTCCTAACACTGAGAACCTCACACGTGCCACGTAAGGGTAAACGCCAGCAGGAAGTCAAAAAGCTATGTGTATGGCAACCCTATCCCACACCGACCATTGTCAAAATCTTGTTGCATTCGCATCTCGGAGACGGTGTAATAACACGTAGGCTTGGTGTGCCAAGAAACAAAACATAACACGAGTAATTATCTGAGCGACTTGATGCAATATATTTAATCGAGTTTTGATGTTTCTCCAAAACAGCTCCCATGAAGGCAAGCCTTTTCTCTCCCAATGTTCTTAGCCGGGCGTGATAGGCCTGGATACGTTCTTGAAAAACGCGTTACCAATCAAAATCAAGCAGTAAAGAAGGAATATGCGTGAGCCATTGTCTGAAAATGTAAGACGAACAAAGAAAGCCCAGTCACCATGGTAAAAACGTCCTCCTCTCTCTCTCTCTCTACTATCTCTCTCTCTCTAGCTATCTCTACCTCTCTCCCCTCTCTCTTTCTCTCTCTCTCACGCACGCAGGGCGTACACAATTAAGGCACAGCGCAAACATGGACAACTTTGAAGACTGGGCAGGGCTGAGTGCACCTCGCTCACGGACAGTCAGTTGAGTTGTCGCCATTATTTTAGCGCCGGCAGCTCTGGGAGAAGACCTAGCAGCACGCGTGGCAAGTGAGCGGAGGCCATGGCAAGGCGATCATTAGTGGCGAGTGACTAGGACGTAGATATCTCCAGCCAGCGCAAACTGTGGCACCAGACCCTACATGGTCCTCCTTGCTGTGCCAGCCCTAATCCCTAGACAACGTGTCTAGTTTTAAAATTGCATTGAACTTACTACACATGCGAGTAGATCACGCAATCACCACCTGCAGTACGTTAGTCTGCCATTTACGCATGTGACCTTGACCCAAGGTCAAGGTCATCCAAGGTCATGCAACACAAAGCTGTTAATTCAAGACATAGGAAGCACAATGGTGCTTATTGGCACTTTCTACCATGAGATATAGTCACTTTTAGTGGTTCACTACCCCATTTTGGTCACATTTCATAAGGGTCAAAGTGACCTTGACCTTGATGATATGTGAACAAATGTGTCTCATGATGAAAGTATAACATGTGCCCCACATAATTATTAAGTTTGAAACAGTTATCTTCCATAGTTCAGGGTCAAGGTCACTTCAAAATATGTATACAATCCAACTTTGAAGAGCTCCTGTGACCTTGACCTTGAAGCAAGGTCAACCAAACTGGTATCAAAAGATAGGGCTTGCTTTGACCTATATACCACTTGTAGCTAAGGTCGCCATTCTCAATAACGTGGGAGAAAATTGGGAAAATGTGAAAAATGACTGTTTTTGAGACCACATTTATGGCTCCTGTGACCTTGACCTTGAAGCAAGGTCAAGTCACTATGTATGTTTTTTGAGGCCTTGTCATCATACACCATCATGCCACATTTGGTGTTGATAGACTTAATAGTCTCCGAGAAAAATCCAACGTTTAAGTTTTTTACGGACGCCCGGACGGACGGACGCCCGGACGGACGCCCGGACGCCCGGACGGACGGACGGACGACACGGCTCAGTACATAGACTCACTTTTGCTTCGCATGTGAGTCAAAAAGGCAGAAATGCCTAAAATTTCATCCTTGATAAATAAAGAATCAATCAATCTCTCTCTCTCTCTCTCTCTCTCTCTCTCTCTCTCTCTCTCTCTCTCTCTCTCTCTCTCTCTCTCTCTCAATCATCACCAAATAAATCTCAGTGTCTTTTTCGCTGATCATTTACGAAGCTGATCAGGCCAACATCTCAACAACTTTGAGAAGAAACTTGTTCCAACGAAGGCGAATACAATTGCCAAAGGACACGAGGCGAAAAAAGGTTCTTTCATACTCGTGCAAACTTCTCTTAGAATTAGCAGTGATCATTTGCGGAAGGCTAAACAACACCCGGGCAGTAAGCCGCCCTTGGCGTCGTTTCCTGCCCTTGCTATTCTTTCGTCACTATCTAATAAGTCAATCCCCCAGCTCCCTCCCCCACCCCCACCCTCTCTCTCTCTCTCTCTCTCTCTCTCTCTCTCTCTCTCTCTCTCTCTCTCTCTCTCTCTCTCTCTGTCAAATGTAGTTCGTATTTCTGTGGTACCGTAATGTCAATGTGTGTGTGTGCGAGGACTAAAATGTAAGATAAGCATATCTAATTCATTACCCTTGTTAAATGCATCCTCTCTCTCTCTCTCTCTCTCTCTCTCTCTCTCTCTCTCTCTCTCTCTCTCTCTCTCTCTCTCTCTCTCTGCAGATGGCGGCTGTTGTAACTGACACAACTGGCAGCAGTCATGGCAAGAGCAGAGGAAGGAGAGGAGTGGAGCGAGCGATTGAAAATTCTAAGCCACCACGATGATTCACCGATGCCACCGGCGACCGCCAGCGGAGGCGCTGGCCTCCATGCTAAATATTAATTCTTGCCACAGACAACCAACTGACGCGGCCAGCCAGTAAGTGTAGGCAACCTGACAGCAGTGCCTCCATTGCGGCACCAGAAAGGCTGGGGCGGGGGGGGGGGGGGGGGGGGGGGGGGCGTGTTACAACCGGAGAGGCGGAAGAAATGAATCAAGAGAAGAAGGAGGAGAAGAAAGAGGAGGAAGAGGGAGATACGAAGAAGGAAGGAGGTAGAGGTGGACGAGGGAATGGGACAACGAGGATGCGGACAACGACTGCCATTGTGATCATAGTGTAGAAACTTGAAAGGACGTTACAAGTGGGAGTGGGGGTTGGGGTGGAGGGGTGTGTGTGGAGGGGGTTGTGGAGTGGGGGGGGGGGGGGGATGACAAAAGGAATATGCCTTCAACACAAGGCAGGGACAGGCCTAGAGGACAACCTTGGCGAAAGATTCAAACAGGAATGCCTGCATGAACTCCCGCCAACCACTTCCCCTATCAGCATAGAGACTCCTCTTCTGAACATTCAGCGCTTCGGTGACGAAGAACAGCAAGAGCAGGCAATGGTGATTTGGTAAAATACATCAGAAGCATTCCGTCACTGTTACATGGGGGTGAGAGGAGGGAGGAGGATAAAGCATGCCTCTGCTGCGAGCAGGGCATAACGTAAACGGCACTGCCCTAGGGCTTAGCCACACACACACACACACACATACACACACACATACACACACATACATACACATACACACACATGCACGCACACGCACACATACACACGCATGCACGCACACACACATACACACACAAACACACACACACACGCACACGCACATGCACACACACACACGCGCACACACATACACACACATACCCACACACACACACACGCACGCACGCACACGCGCACACACGCGTACACACGCACGCACGCACACACACACATACACGCATACACACGCACGCACACACACACACACACACACACACACACACACACACAGCGAGAGTGGAAAGAGCCGAGGCGAATCCAAGCAGTCGCTAGGCTGGTCCAGATACAAATTCAGGTCCAAGCTAAATCTTCACGAGGTCGACAAAGCACATCAAGGCCAGCTCACTACCTACCCCGAATAATCTTCTCTCCTGTCCTAACCCACCCTTAATCCAAGCCACCGCACCCTACACTGCAACCTACACTGCACCCTACACTGCAACCTACACTGCAACCCACTTTACTTCAACCACGAAACAAGCCAGAGCGCACGTAACATTCTTTTCAACGCTTGTGGGAATGGCGTGACTGGAGAGAGCAGTTTACCCCTCCTCGCCTCCTCTGTTACCCTCCCATTTCCCCAGACCCACGGCCTCCACAAAACCCCTCAGACCATGACGTAGACATGACAGCAGGGAGTCAGTCCTTTCTTCTAATCGGAGTGACCTCCGATTAGTAGTTCTGCTACGCTCCAGAAATACTTGGAGAAGAGTGGCCCATATTGTGGAACAAGAAGGGCAAAGCCCATACGACTCACATGCTTGACCTTGACCTTTACATGACCTTGACCTTTACATGACCTTGACCTTTACATGACATTGACCTTTACATGACCTTGACCTTCAATTGTCCTTCAAGGTCAAACAACTAAACCTAGCAATGACATCATACTCTAAGAACTGCTTTACACATTTTCCCTACCAAAATACATGAGACCTTGACCCAAGGTCAAGGTCATCCAAGGTCATGCAACACAAAGCTGTTAATTCAAGACATAGGAAGCACAATGGTGCTTATTGGCACTTTCTACCATGAGATATGGTCACTTTTAGTGGTTCACTACCCCATTTTGGTCACATTTCATAAGGGTCAAAGTGACCTTGACCTTGATGATATGTGACCAAATGTGTCTCATGATGAAAGTATAACATGTGCCCCACATAATTGTTAAGTTTGAAACAGTTATCTTCCATAGTTCAGGGTCAAGGTCACTTCAAAATATGTATACAATCCAACTTTGAAGAGCTCCTGTGACCTTGACCTTGAAGCAAGGTCAACCAAACTGGTATCAAAAGATAGGGCTTACTTTGCCCTATATACCATAAATAGGTGAGGTATCCAATCTCAAAAACTTTAGAGAAAATTGAGAAAATGTGAAAAATGACTGTTTTTTAGACAACATTTATGGCCCCTGCGACCTTGACCTTGAAGCAAGGACAAGTCACTATGTATGTTTTTTTAGGCCTTGTCATCATACACCATCATGCCAAATTGGGTGTTGATAGACTTAATAGTCTCCGAGAAAAATCCAACGTTAAAGTTTTTCACGGACGCCCGGACGCCCGGACGCCCGGACACCCGGACGCCCGGACGCCCGGACGCCCGGACGGACGACACGGGTGAGTACATAGACTCACTTTTGCTTCGCATGTGAGTCAAAAAAAGGGGGAATAAGTATCAGGATAAAGTGTTTAATACACGGAGCCGAAGCTCTGCGTGGGACAGACTGGAGGGGGTGGGGGGGGGGGGGGGGGGGGGCGGCAGGGGAAGAGGAAGTCTTTGGAGGTGCAGTGTTACAATAGCTCTCTACTCAACAAGGGAAATGGCGGTGGCAGATGTCCTCACTGGCTCTTACCCTGGCCAGAGATACTATAGTAACTGGATAGCTGTCTGCGCGAAACGCGTCTGCCAGTGCCGTCTCGCGCAGAAAACCAGCGCTCAGTCACTGCTCTCTTCCGGTCTGTCTAGGCAGGTTCCATTGTCCGCACGGCAACAAAATGTAATGGTTATTTCTTGTGCTGTGCTTTATCCTCTCTAGCTGAATTCAGTTGTGCAAAGACATGATGTAATTTACGGATTGTAGAGTCAGAGGTTGAAGTTGGACTGACAATTCGTTGAATATGAAGTGTGCTCTTTGACGTAGCGTCTGCTTAAAAGCACAGTGGACCCATTCCAGCTACTCTACGTCTGTGGGATTCAGAGGGTTTTGACAGAACATGCCAGGAAATAACTGTGCAATTGTTGGTTGCGGAGCCTGCAAGGGCCGAAATAGAGGGCTGTCGTTCCACATAATAAGAAAACACAACGATCCTGAATGAGAGCGAGCGCGAGGAGTAGGTTCCTCCCTTGCGAGTCATCGCGTTAGCGGCAGCGCCAGTGGTGGTGTGCGCGCGTCAGAGAGCAGACGACGCGATCTCACATACTGACTGCTATGCCGCTATGTAGAAGACAAGTGGAGTGCAATGGTGCTCAGCATTTCACATACGTTTAAGAACGTTTAACAGCAGTGCCTCTGACTTGCAACACCATCCTGCTTATTAAAAAAATATTTTCTGATTGATAACATCATTGCCAACTGACTTCATGAAGCGTCCACTCGCTCTTTGTCTTTCCTGTATTATCTCGGTGATAAATGTTACACTCATCTACACTGTCCGAGCTAATGTAGCTAGCTATAGATTGACAGTTATGTATAATATACTATTTCAATGTTCATTATTTCTTTTCAACTACTTATTTTCAGTAAATGCTGCGTATTTACCTCAAGTATCTCCTCGATTAGCTGCTCCATTCTGTAAACTCGGAAACCGGAAATGCTCGCTGCCCGAGAGAAGGCGGAGCTGCCCAGACAGCACTTCGACTATATTTAGACTATACAATGAGAGGTCAAGTCAGCAGTCCATTATATATAGTGGCTCTGCCCTGGCGCTGCACAGGCGTGACGATACAAGGGAGGGAAGGGCAGGGGGGGAGGGGCAGGGAGGGAAGGGCAGGGGTGGAGCAGAACTGACTTCCAACTGGCTCTCGACCTCCTCGCAGCCCGCCAAAGTCACGGTACGGTGCAGCACACAGCAACACAGGCAGACCCAGTCCATCCCATCCACAGGCTTCGGTGCCCCGGGGAAAGGGGGGTGGGGAAAGAGAGAGAGAGAGAGAGAGAGAGAGAGAGAGAGAGAGAGAGAGAGAGAGAGAGAGAGAGAGAGAGAGAGAGAGAGAGAGTGAGAGAGAGAGAGAGAAACAGACAGACAGACAGACAAATCACACTGAGAACGGCAATGAGATACCAAAAATGACTTAGAGAAAGCTAGAAAAAGAGAAACGAAGATAATTGCAAGAGTACAAGTCATACCGAATGAACTGACAGAATTGCCAAATACATACGCACACACTTGCCGCGCGCGCGCGCGCACCCACACACAGGCATATATATATATATGTAAATGCCTACACGCATAAACACGCGCGCACCCACACACAGACTCAAATGAACCAACAGACACGAACGCACAACCCAGTTTAACTGGAAAGACCTGGGAGAGACAGGGGAGGAAAAAAAGAAAGGAAATAAAACCACTATAAGATAACCAATGAACGGAACGTCGTGGGAGACCTAACAATCATTCAGCCTTTAGACTTAGCTCGAGTGCAAGGTTTCAACAAGGAGCGCGAGGCATGCTACACGAACCCCTCCCCTACTCAGTCCCAAGCAAAGAGCATGCTCAGCATTTGCACTCAGGCCATCCTACACAGACAGACCGACGCAGGTATAGGAGATGACTACATACAAAAGGCTGCTGTTCTTCCCTCTCCTTTCCCGGCTGGGGCGCGGGGCAGGGCAAACAACAACGGCCAGAGGGCACCAACCCCACACCGCCTTGACACCGGTGATGGATAGATGACAACCATTGAATCCACTCGGATAGGGCGCAAAACTCTCAAGGCTACACAAGCCAGTCGAAACGGTGCAATCCAAACAGCACGACCCATCACTTCCACACACACTGCACAGGTCTAACTACACCCAAAATCGATGACTGCATCCCTACGGATTCAGCACGGAGCAGACACCACAACCCATCACCCCCCTCACACTGTCGTTGTGCATAATTCTAACCACACAAAAAATCGATGATTGCAACCCTACGGATTCAACGCAGAACAAAGAACAGAAGCGTGGACGACAAGTGGGACGACAAAACTTCCCAGTGAGACAAGACCCTCGTGGACGAGCCTGAGAAAAGGTGTACAATCGATCTAAGGACAGCATCCAGGGTGAAATTTTACAGTGAAGTTAGGATTGAAAACAACTCTGCAATCATGAATTACGAGCAATGGCGACCAGGAACTCGAAATAATGGTTTGTTTTCCCCAGTGCAAATGTACGAAAGAGGATGATACACGGAATCCTGGCAAAAGGCGATGCTTCTTGCTGAATACGAGGGCATCTCACGCGGTCAGCATTTTAAAAATCCAGTGAGACCTTCCAAGACAGGCACACAAAAGAAGTCTTTAACATATCGAGTGCTCATAGATTTACCAATCAGAAATAACCTGTAGCATTCCTTGGGAAACTGCTACCTCTTTGGTCTCCAACCAAGACAACTCACCTTCAATTCGCCGACCTGGTCCGTGCAAGCAACATTGACCGACCTGGTCCGTGCAAGCAACATTGACCGACCTGGTCCGTGCAAGCAACATTGACCGACCTGGTCCGTGCAAGCAACATTGACCGACCTGGTCCGTGCAAGCAACATTGACCGAGCTGGTCGGATCTGCGGGTAACACAACGAACCGCCAGTGGTGAAGACGTATTTTTACACCAGTCAGCTGAGTGTGAAAAGCACGGTGAAGTGAAACACCTCTCGCGCAGAAGTCATGGCCAGAGGCAAGCAGGACATCCACACAGGTCTCAGCACAACCAACAGTGGGAATTTGAAACCTGAAGGCGAGAGTGGGTCAGACTTCTAATCAGACAGCTTCTCCTCCACACCTGCCCCATTCAATCCAATCGTAATCCACCGAGCACATCTCCACTGTGCAGTTCCACTCATCTCCCAGTCACTCCAAGCAGGGCTGGAGTTACCAAGATGAAGCACAGATGGAGACTCAGATGGCAGGGAGACATTTATAGCCACCAGCGATCCTCAGCAGCTAAGCTCTAGTCGACCCCCGCAACTCAAGCCCCAACCCCTAGACCCCACACCACAGAGCAGGATAGTTGGGCAGGATGGGCCGTTTTCCAAGGTTCTGGTTACTCCAGACACAGCAGCCGTGGCAGTCCTTATCAGCAGGGGACATTCATTTCAGGGGGAATATCTGGATATAAAAGCTGGACGCATGTTTCGATCTGCTGAGCGTTGAACAATGGGCCCATGAGTCCAGTCACCGCTTAAGAATCAAATAGCCATAGTGGTCGGATAGGATCTAAGATCTCTCGTTCCGTTCCAGATCTAGCGTGTAACGACCCTAAGTATGAACCGACCCTAAGTATGAACCGGAAATCGTCGCAGAGTTATCTGCTCGGCTCTCTCTTTATGCGATTTACCGCTCCTGCACCTGTTCTTCGCATGGAATATATCCCAACAAACGACGCATTAGTTGCTTTACGAGTTTTTGTGTTTTTGGTGCATTTGTGCCGTTTAACACATAATGTAGCGTTCAAAAAAGTTTTTTCCCGTGAAAAGCCGTCTCCCCTGCCGGAAATAATATGGGAGTCACCTCCCTGTAGTCTATTTGTAGTCTGGTTTTATAAAACGCGACCGTTGACTGACTTGGCACGCCCGGGGAGTTATGCTAAGATCCGGCCGCGTAAATATATCTGCGTTTTGTGACAAACGTCTTGCTCGGCGGTACTGTACTCCATGCACCTTAACAGTGCGCGTGATTCGGGTGTAATCTTAAGCTAAACGACGTTCGGAATGTTTCCGACTTCGACCATTTCAGCAGCGCCAATAAACGTCGTTTAGCTTAAGATTACACCCGAATCACGCGCACCGTTAAGGTGCATGGAGTACAGTACCGCCGAGCAAGACGTTTGTCACAAAACGCAGATATATTTACGCGGCCGGATCTTAGCATAACTCCCCGGGTGTGCCAAGTCAGTCAGGCGGAGTGGCGGGTGCCGTCTCTTTTTAGAGTCGAATTATTAAGAGTACCGGGCAGATAACTCTGCGACGATTTCCGGTTCATACTTAGGGTCGGTTCATACTTAGGGTCGTTACATAGCGCGATGTTTGCGGTGGAATGGTATACCTGTAACAAGCACACAGTTCGTTCATTCATTTTTTAAGTCCATGCGTTCTTATAGGCATTTATGTTCATTTTTCCAATAACCACAATCGTTGTAGGTCGCTTGGCCTAACATATACATATGCATGTAGATATATACATGTAGATAAATACAACAACTTGCGAAATAGTGAGCGTTCGAGTCGGCCGCCCATAGATTCGTACGAACATGATTTTTTTCCTTCATATCATGATTACTTTAAAAAAAATAATCTCCAATATACCACAGTTCTCTCATTCATCCATCCATCCATTACTTTCCTTTACATATAACTTGCACCTACACGCCTGATACGCATCTGCACACTGACGTCAACTAATTTCAATTTCGCAGATGTACCTGCATGTAAACTCCGCGTGCATTTGTTATGTAAGCTATGCAAGCACTGAAGCATATCGTATGTTAACTACTACTCAGTTGTAGTACAAACTAGGCAAGCACTGAAGCATATCGTATGTTAACTACGCACGCAGTTGTAGTACAAACTAGGCAAGCACTGAAGCATATCGTATCTAAACTACTACTCAGTTGTAGTGCAAACTAGGCAAGCACTGAAGCATATCGTATGTTAACTACGCACGCAGTTGTAGTACAAACTAGGCAAGCACTGAAGCATATCGTATGTTAACTACGCACGCAGTTGTAGTACAAACTAGGCAAGCACTGAAGCATATCGTATCTAAACTACTACTCAGTTGTAGTGCAAACTAGGCAAGCACTGAAGCATATCGTATGTTAACTACGCACGCAGTTGTAGTACAAACTAGGCAAGCACTGAAGCATATCGTATCTAAACTACTACTCAGTTGTAGTGCAAACTAGGCAAGCACTGAAGCATATCGTATCTAAAGTACTACTCAGTTGTAGTGCAAACTAGGCAAGCACTGAAGCATATCGTATCTAAAGTACTACTCAGTTGTAGTGCAAACTAGGCAAGCACTGAAGCTTGTCGTATCTAAAGTACTACTCAGTTGTAGTGCAAACTAGGCAAGCACTGAAGCTTGTCGAGGTGACGAGATCAAAGCCCGACAGGTGCAGCGTAAACTTGTCTTCCATCGGGTCTCCCCCTCTCTCCGCTCTCCAGCAGAGAGCTATGACAAGTCCACACACAGCTCTCTCTCTCTCTCTCTCTCTCTCTCTCTCTCTCTCTCTCTCTCTCTCTCTCTCTCTCTCACACACACACACACACACACACACACACACACACACACACACCACTGCACCCCCCCACCTCTAATTCTGTTCTGTCAATATAACTTTTGCTGACCCCATGTACGTACATGCCCTCTTGTGTCTGATTAAGGCAGACTTTTTAGGCAATAAACATAAATAGTCGTAGTTATGGTTACGTGGCGCGGGGGGTGGGGGGACCGCGGGTGTGTCGGTAGGTCGGCCTGAACTTTTCTAAAATTTTACATTTTTATTTTAGAAGAGGCTTGACTGAACATTAATTAAGTTTCTCTTTCGCTGAAAACTTAATTCGAGACGTAAATAGTGGACTTCCCAGGTGCCGGCTGGGCAGGGAAGATGTAACGGCATTCAGTCTGTTGTTTGCGGTTCTTCTTCTTTTTTTACCATTTTTATATTTTAAAAGGTAGAGTCGGCGGGGGAAAATAGGGTCGGTCGAATTACCGTAACCAGAACTTTTTTTTTCCTTAGTCGATAAATTGCACCTCTCGTTTACATTATATCCTATTATCTGTTTTAGTAATTAAACCAAGAACTTTACCTCGCGTTGGTAGTTTCAAGGGCTACAGTTGACAGGCGTCCATCTTGATTGGAACCGTAGACATGAACGAACTTTCCGCTGGTTTCTCCCTCCCACCCCTACTCTTTGACTTCCCCAACCCTCACTCCATCCCTCTCATCCACAGAGCTCAGTTGTCCTTGCAGCGACTGAGGGAGTAGATTGATGCTTTCACTACAGGCAACAGCTATCCCGATAGATCGCAAGCCAAGCTTCCGGCTGCTCCGCTCAACCTTCTTGGTCAAGTCCTTCGTGCGTGCGTGTCAAGGGGAATTAATATAGATCTCCATTTGCTCCAAAGAGAGTGAACCAATGCGAATAATGCACAGCTTTAAACGCGTACGTACGAGTCAGCTTGTGTGTGTACCTGTGTGGTGTGTGTGTGTGGGGGGGGAGGGGGGGGGGGGGGGCGTGAGAGCGCGTGTGTAATCGTCCTCCTCTGAACGTTTTCTAGTGTCTTCCTGTGTAGCCTGACACTCAGCTGCTGGTTAAGTCACGAACCGTTGACACAATCTGAAGTGCCTTGCATCCGTCGTGTGTTCATACATCAATACTGCCATTCTCGTGACCTGTGCCTTGTCCACGACGCATGGAAGACGAAAACCATCATCACTCATTATAATAATAATAATAGTTTATTCATACGCACATACCTTCCTTTGACAGGCAAGCTCATGGCGTTTACAATCCAACAAATCAACACTCATACAACCACTCAACACCACATTCCCACAAAAACTCACACACAACACACATAAACAAAAACTAAGATCCAATAGAACAAATAGAACAAACTATACAATATACACAGCACTTGCCGGCCAGGTCAAGTAAGGCGAAGCAGCTCAGCGGGAAAGGCGGATCGGAAGAGGTGGGTCTTTAGAGCACTTTTGAACTGGGGCAGTGTCAGAATGACGGACTGAGAGAGGGAGACTATTCCAGATTACAGGTCCGATATAGGAGAAGGCACGCTGTCCTTGAGTTTTTTTATTACGGCGGGGGACCTTGAGCATTCTAGAGTCAGCAGCTGAGCGTAGAGATCTGGAGGGCGTGTAGACTGCAAGAATTTCTGTAAGAGCGTGTGGTGCGGTGTTGTCGATGGCCTTGAAGCACATAGTAGCAAGTTTATAATCTATCCTCTGAGAGATGGGGAGCCAGTGAAGTGTAGGTAGGCTACGAGTACGAGGGTGACTTACGGCCCATTTACTCCGAGTGTCCTTGGCGATGACAGATTACTCAATGTCTCCTTGCGTCCAAGGTGCCAAGAGCCGAGCGACTGTCTCACTGTGTCAAGCATTCAACAGGTGCAACAGCAATGCATTCAAGACCTTTGAATCGATAATTACATGTGATTTCTACACTCATAATCATTTACATTAATCGAATTTACATGTTCCGCCTTTCAAATACGACCTAAGTAAAGAAATAACTGAAAATCGCACGATGTGCATCGCACAATGCAGTCAAGAGAAGGGGATTTCGAGCGCGCTCTGGCGGAGTCGGCAAGCCACAGCTTCAGTACTTTTGTATCAACTCGCAATCCTGAGAATCACAAAACAGTCTTTGTCGTTTTACGACCTGTGTTCCAAACAAAAAGAGGAAGTACAGCTGCTATGAATCCTGATGAACCTCGTCACTACACAAGGCGCAGTATTGCGTCTGCATTGTATCGCCTACTCACACGTATACGTATGGCAATCAGATGTTTGTATCGACGGCATCTTCGATCGTCCGCTCCCGTATCATCCTCACGTGACTCAGTAAGCCTTCTCACGACTGATGAGCAGCTTCAAGCACTAATTCATTCATCATTCACTCACACTCGCCCATTTTCTCCTTCACGCGCTCACTCGTTCACAAAGCGCGGCAGCTTTCGTTCCATCGATAGCTTGCTCACCATGGTCGACAAGGTGCCGCAAAGCACTTCAATTGTGCGACTTCAGGTGGGTCTTGGGGATGGAAGATCGATTCTACAGCTAGCAAACACCACTCCCTCTCCCCTCATCCCTCCCCCCACCCCTCTCGCCGTCACTGTTTGCACCACCATCCCATCCCGATCCTTCCACAACCCAAAACCAAAGACAGGCCCCCATGATGGATGGATGGATGGATGGATGGATGGATGGATGGACGGATGGATGGATGGATGGATGGATGGATGGATGGATGGATGGATGGATGGATGGATGGATGGATGGATGGATGGATGGATGGATGGATGGATGGTTGGGTGGGTGGATGGATGTATGTTTTACGGCCTATCAGCCTTCGCTGCCTACGTACGTCCATTTAGGACACTAGTCTCTGGTGCTGGAAGGAGAATGAGGAAGTCGAGACTACGTTTCCTCAGTCATTCGCGTTGAACCACCTTCGGTGAGGTGGATCATCTTACGTTTGACCTACAGGGAGGCCTCCATGACCCGTCTCCAAAAGCTCGCTGCGCTTGTATCAAGATTACAGCCCTGTTAAATGCTTAAAGGAGCGTGCACTGTTTCTCTCAGAAACATTAAGGCCGACACGATGCAGACAAGAACATTTGAAAAGATCACACCAACTTAAAAAAAAATCAATTATTTGTTCCATGACTGCAATCGCAGCCTCGCCTCCCTTCTTCATTTAAATCACTTAATCTCAAGATATCCATATATTGCATTTCACATCGCAGCCACGCACTGACATCCGAGTCCGAAGCAGGGCACCAATCCAAACCCCCACCTCCAGTCGCTACCCGAGGAGACGCTCTCATTTCGCTGCCCAGAAACCCTCACCCTTTCAAGTGGCTGTACCCCAGACGCTATCTATTTATTACACTGCACACCCACAACGCTGCCCAGAAACCCTCACCCTTTCAAGTGGCTGTACCCCAGACGCTATCTATTTATTACACTGCACACCCACAACGCTGCCCAGAAACCCTCACCCTTTCAAGTGGCTGTACCCCAGACGCTATCTATTTATTACACTGCACACCCACAACGCTGCCCAGAAACCCTCACCCTTTCAAGTGGCTGTACCCCAGACGCTATCTATTTATTACACTGCTCACCCACAACGCTGCCCAGAAACCCTCACCCTTTCAAGTGGCTGTACCCCAGACGCTATCTATTTATTACACTGCACACCCACAACGCTGCCCTCGCATCCGAGAAAGGCGATATCGACCTAACGTGGCAGCCCTGCAGTGAGCACACTCAGGAAGCAGGACATCACCCGACTAAGGGGGGATGCTTCCATGCCAGCCACCTGCAAAGGCACCCACGTGACTGATGCAACCATAATCAAGTAGTTGCCCTTGGAAAAAACCCACTCACAGGTATTACATCCCTTCCCACCCGTAAACTCATCCCTTATTTCGGTGATTTAGTTGTCATCGTCGTCGTGGAAGCAGCTGCTGCGACTGCCTGAATTGCTTTTTCATCTGCTGACCAAGAACTCTCAGCTCAACTTCTAACCTAAGTAGAGTTTTCCCGTAAAACTTTTTGTCAAGCATATATTAATCCATTTTGATGCTTTGAATTTTTCAAACTTAACCGCAGAGTGATAAATATCAGACATAGAGCAGTGGTTATGCAAACATTATAGATCCCTTTCACACATGCAATGATTCACATTTCCATTATAAAACACATAAGGTTGAAAAGTAGCACTGGTCCGCGCACGAACATGTAGATGTACAACAATTCAAACACTCAATACTCAGACATTCAGTCATTCACACCCTCAGCTGTCATACAGACAACCTGTGCAGGCAGAACGGGACTCCGTCTCGAAGGAATGCATTGTTCATTCCTTCATGCAAATTGTACACACTTGCGCACACATCAGATGTTTTAGAAGAACCCCGTCATGGAACTGACGTATCTTACAAAATAACAAAGACTCAGTGATGGGGGAGAAGTCCGCCTTGATCACCAAGGCGAAATATCTTCTTACAACTCGTTCTGTCCACTCCCACATCCTCGGCTCCTAACTAAACTCTGCTCAAACCTAACGGGCCCCATTATCTAGGGAAAGAGGGGATGAAGTCGCTTCTAGGCAGTGCTCTCAGGTTCCCTCTTCACTCCTTAAAAGTCTCACAATTCATTCCAGCATTCAAAATTCAAGCGACGACAGTTGAAGAGCTAAGCATGCAACCAACGTTTTTCGTTCGATTGCACCTGTCAGTAGCTATCACTGATTCTCTAGTGTGTGAATGCCCGCACACAAGCGTGAAAGCACACGCTCGCTCAGTCACCCACGCACTCCTGAACAGGTAGGGGTACGTACGTCTCAGAACGAATTCGAGCGAAACGGCCTCAAGGCGAAATGATTCCTTGTCAACGCTTTTTCAACCTTCCCGAATGTCACCATTGGTAACTGGATAGTTGAATGACAAAACAAAGAAGTTTGTTTTCCTCTTAGAGGGCCTTGTGACGTATACCCAACTAGCGCGTCATGTAAATGGGTCAGGGTTCCACAGAAAACAAATCCCAGTCGAGTGGTAAAGCAGGACAAGGAGTAAAGATGCGGAAAAAACCGATTCTGTGAGTCTAAAAACCAATACCCTCATGACCAGAAAGGATACAGTAAGCACTTGGGACTTCCACAGACTACGATGTCCACTGGCATGACAACTTGCCCTGTCCCTCCTTTGAAAACGAAAGTTGTAAAATCAACTCAGGTCAAAAGAAGTTGCTCTCTCTCTCTCTCTCTCTCTCTCTCTCTCTCTCTCTCTCTCTCTCTCTCTCTCTCTCTCTCTCTCTCTCTCTCTCTCACACACACACACACACACACACACACACACACACACACACACACACACACACACACACACACATTATTGGTTGTCTCTCGATGTCGAGGAAGACGACTCGCTGTGCTATCATCTGTGGATGCGCATATGGCTCCGAAGACCAACTCCGAGGCACACAGGCGGCTGCAGGTGGGGCAAGGAACACCGGTCTGGACAGAGGTTGAAGCAGCTCTGTGTCGTCTTGCTCGCGCGGCTTCAAGACGACAACGGCGGTCATTTTCGAAAGCTCTTGCAGCTTTTCGGGTGGTGGCACGCCAGAGGGTTCTGTCGGCAGCAGTGGCCTAAAGGTGCCGTGGTTGGAGGTTTGCCCATTTGATGTTCGCCTTGAGGTTGTCCTTGTATCTCTCTCTCTCTCTCTCTCTCTCTCTCTCTCTCTCTCTCTCTCACACACACACACACACACACACACGCACATACATACATACATACATACATACATACATACATACATACATACATACATACATACATACATACATACATACATACATACATACATACATACATACATACATACATACATACATACATACATACATACATACATACATACATACATACATACATACATACATACATACATACATACATACATACATACATACATACATACATACATACATACATACATACATACATACATACATACATACATACATACATACATACATACATACATACATACATACATACATACATACATACTGAGAGTAAACAATGATCGCATGTCTTTTACGCCGAGACTTCGACTTCTGTTGAGTATGTCGCCGAGACAACCTGCTGAGATGCGCTCCTTGCAAAGACCGCCTGCTCCAACACTGCTTGGGCGAGAGGACTTGCGCTCTGTAACGCGATCAGTGCCAGATGCGCCTTGAATCTCCTCGCAGGGCACTGTCCTGCCCAAATAACTCGGGTATTTCTACCCCAGAATTACCAACTCTTGACCCATCGTCGCATTGCACACCTCGTCAGAGGAACTGTATTGACACATTGATGGTTACAGTCGATTTCAGTGAGATCTCGGACAGATTAAAGGGTGATGCAGGACAGAACTCCATCCGTAATGGACACGCGTCCATTAGCGTGCATCGTTTATGATGATTCTTATCCTTCTGCTAGCAAGGATGGATGGATGGATGGAGTTTTACGACTTATCAAACTATCAAAGGTCACAGATCACGAAAAATCATGAAATGGTTTGCATAAGAGCAAGTCATGTCACGATGTCCCAAGCTATTCGCCTTTACGAATCGCGAAGGGAGACGCGGTGAGTCAATTCTTACTCCCAACCCACAGGGGGAACACTAATTCAAAGAACATCGAGAAACAACTACAGGTCCAAGTTCTGAACCTACTTGTGCGAAGTACCACTGACTCGTCACACACTCGTATTACTCACTTGTCACTCGTCCAGCTCAAGCCATAAGAAAGGCCGCATCTTTTCGCTCGGATTGCTTCTCCAGACTTTCCTTGCAAGAGTGAACGGAAAACATGTCAGCGTTTTAAGGATTTGGGCAGCAGCAACCTATTGATCAGATGGCTCTCCCTTTCGGTGAAAAATGACTGCTGCAGCACAGAAATTCGCTTGCCTGCTTACCCTCGTCCACAGGAGCGATACCGCAGGGTAGGAGGAGGGGGAGGGGGGCTATTGGCGTTGAGGGGGTATGGAGGGGGGGGGGGGGGGCATTGGGGGAGAGCCTTGAGCTGCCTGCCCGGCCCTGTCCCCAGGGAAGACAAGCTCAGCCGAGGGTCGGGCAGCGAGGGTCGGGCAGCGAGAGAGGAGACACCGACACAAGATCAATCAGCATCAGCTCCCAGCTCTGGGTGTCCATGCAGCCTCAATGCCGTCTCCTCCTGGTCATCCCCCCCTCCCCCCATGACTGCACCCTCCCCACCCCCCAGTTCCTCTCCAATGCGTCCCTGTCATCCTTCTCGCCGCAGCCTCTGCCTGTGCGTCTGTTCCCATCTCGCAGAGAAGGCGTCTTCTGACCGCTGTGAAACTGAGGAAAAACCTTGTCGAGTTTCGTGCCTGTATGTTGACGCATGCGTTGTGTACTCCCTGTACTAGCATTTTGTCACCAGACGCTCCGTGGGCTACCGTGCTGAATTCATTTATACACTACCCTATCGTCCCAGTAAACGCCTTATATTGCATTCATACTAAACGACAAATCAAACGCTAATACGGTCAGGTGTCACACAGTAGATGGGAGACCAGGGGGGAGGGGTAGAGAGGGAGGTGTCGACTAAGGTGACATAAGGGTGCAGTGGGGGTGTGGATGGGAAAGTGTAGTGGAGGGGAGGGGGGGAGGGGGGGAGGGGGGGGGGGGTTATGGAGAAAGTAAAGATCATTCAACACCAAACTGCGCAATCTCTTCCAGGAGAGTCTCCGACTCCGACATGATGATAGTGTTTCTGAAGGAGGCAATGTCGTCTTGCCTTGTTTTCCCAATGCCTAGAACAGCGTCTATGCTCACCAGTCCACTTGGCTTCAAGCTTCCAATCCCCTTGGCTTTCTGTGCCTTATCTCCACACTGCAGCCAGCAACAGCAGCACAACCCTCACCTTCAGCACTCGCCCCTGCATCCTTCCAGTCTCCCTCCCAGTCAGACATCTTCCTCCTCTACTAGCTTTTGCTTTCCTCCACTGGAACCGCCCACTTTCTAGCTCGCCCATCATTTCCACACACACCCAGAGCCTCAGTCCTACCAACACAACCCCTCCTGGCTTAATCGCAGCCCCCCCCCCCCCCCCCTCCAGTTGGGCCCTGGCCCGCCACTCCATCCGCAAGCCACCACCACCCCCAACCCGTGGGAGGCAGCGAACTGATTCTTTGGAAGGGTGGCTTCCGTTTATTTCCAGGCGGAGCAGAACCTAATGAATTCACCCCGCGGTCCCCGAGAGCTGAGCCAGAAGGGCGGGTGAGGGGGCTGGGGGGAGTGATAAAGGGGAGAGGAGGGGAAGACGAAGCAAGGAGAGAGAAAGAAAAAACAACTGGCCTTCAACCAGCCCACGTCCGCCGTTCTGGCGAGCTGTCTGCAGCTCGTCTTCAACTTCTTCCTCCCTGCACATCGCCTGCCCTGGTCTGGCTCCCAATTATGCCTGCCTCCCTCCCTCCCTCTCTCCCTCCAGTCCGCAGACTGACAGTTTTCCACTCTTGAATACACGAAGTGGTGCACCTTTTGCTGTTAGTAGAGAAAGAGCAGGGAGGGAGGGAGCAGTTTTTCTGTTTGTTTGTTTTTAGGGGGAGAGGGGAGGGTTGGGGAGGGGATGGGGGGGGGCCGGAAGGACAGATAGATGAACAGAGATAGTGAGACACACACATTCACACACACACACACACATACACACACACACACACACACAACCACACACACACACACACAAAACCACACTCATACACACACACACATACACACACACACACACACACACACACACACACAAAACCACACTCATACACACACATTTCACAATTAGAGAGATAGTCCGAGAATGAGCAATAATTATGCACCGACACTCTTGAGTGATGCAACCAGCATCTGTCAAAAGATTGCTGTTTAACGTTATTCCATAGCGTTTCCATCAGATTTTTAAAAACTAGACATTAAATTGTATGACTGCTGCAAAAACGTGTCTGTCAGAGCACCCAATCAAGTAACGATAGCATCGAAAGAAGTGACGTTGTTCATATGTGTTTCTTTTTAAGACAAAAATAATCTCTTTTTTTTCGATAATTTTTTCAGCGATAATTCTCTCTCTCTCTCTCTCTCTCTCTCTCTCTCTCTCTCTCTCTCTCTCTCTCTCTCTCTCTCTCTCTCTCTCTCTCTCTCGTTCTCGTGTGTATGTGTGTGTGTGTGTGTGTGTGTGTGTGTGTGTGTGTGTGTTATCGTGGGAAAGGGAACTGTAAAAATCTCCAGAAGCGCCCTCAATTCAGGATTTCATGTCAACTGCAAATATGAGCCCAATATCATGTCGAAGTACGACAGACAGGCAGACAAACGGACAGACAGACATACAGACAGACACAGGCAGACAAACGGACAGGCAAACTGACATACACAGGCAGACAAACGGACAGAGACATACAGACATACACAGGCAGACAAACGGACAGACATACACAAAGACACAGACAGACAAACGGACAGACAGACAAACTGACATACACAGGCAGACAAACGGACAGACAGACATATAGACAGACACA
>JAWQFJ010014124.1:0-2500 GCA_034096865.1 Theodoxus fluviatilis | reverse complement strand
TCTCTCTCTCTCCTTTCTTCCTTCAACAGTTGTTTCCACACATATACTTTAGCGCGTCTCTCTGAAACTATGTAGAACAAGCGGACCACACAAGAAAAAACAAGGGTAAGCACTATTGATAGACGACAGATTGACCTGAATGTCGAACAAGCGCGAGATAAACAGGCATATGGCTACAGATCATTGCGCAAAAAACTATACAGGCACAAAGCGCACAAAGAGTTCAAAACAAGATGAAAATTTGGAGCAAACAGTCTTATATACACACATAAGCCACAGCCACTGTTGATATTTAAAGTACGGAAGGAAACATACGCCCATGAATACACACGTAAACAGTACACGCACGTACGCGAGTAAACATACACACGCGCGTACACACTGACACGGACGGAAAACAGTACATTATGAAGAGAAAGAATAACACGGCTGGGCAGAAAGACGTACGCTTACAATTAGATCACACGTCTCGAGAAACAGCAAAGTGATTGAGAAGCGGGAAGGAAGTTTTCAAACGAGAGAGAGAGAGAGAGAGAGAGAGAGAGAGAGAGAGAGAGAAGAGATTGTGAGAGCCACAGGGAGAGAGAGAGAGAGAGAGAGAGAGAGAGAAGAGATTGTGAGAGCCACAGAGAGAGAGAGAGAGCCAGAGAGAGAGAGAGAGAGAGAGAGAGAGAGAGAGAGAGAGAGAGAGAGAGAGAGAGAGAGAGAGAGCCAAAGCCAAAGACGAAAGAGAGCGTTGAAACGTTGGTCAAAGCTTGGGGCCCATTTGAAAGACAGCGAGCGACAAGCGTGGCTACGAGACAACGAGAGAGAAAGAGAGCGCAGGACAGATAGGACTCGCGAGAGGACAACAGCGGAACACGCAATCAAACCACGTTTAAAAACAAGGGGACAAAACTACGACGATGCTGACTTATGGTAACTTACGTGATGACGGCGTCGTCGAATCCTAACACTAACTTCCTCAGTTCCACACTCAGAGACAGACGTACAGAGGCGGACGAGCGGCTCACTCCTGTTTCACTCACTCGCGCTGGCGGCGGACAAAAGCAGACACCGACCAGCCCAGCGACAACCACCGAGTGAGAGACCCCACCAACCCAACGACCCGAGAGCGCTACACGCACACGCACAACAAAGAGGACGGGAGAGGCAGGCAGGCAGGCAGGCAGGGGGAACGAGGAGGCCGAGCCAAGGCGTGTCACCTTTTTCCGATTCCAGGCTCGCCACATCCGCGCCTACTCCGATCGCAACTCTTCAACTGGCGCTGGTGCCAGCTTCACAGCCTCTGCATCGCGCCGCCATCCCTTGCGCCCCGTAGCACCAGCAGCAGTAGTGGCGGCAGCGGCACAATCCGCGGTAACCATGAGCACCAGAGATTCCAGGCACGTCACATGGACTCCACGAGGGAAAGGGGAGACGGGACAGCACGTCCGGTCGAGCAGCGACCGATCCCGAGCCATCCTGTAGCCTGCCTGCTGGGAGGGGGCGGGGGGTGGGAGTCAGGCCAGGGTGGGTGGGGGAAAAGCGTCAGGACGTTGATAGAGGGGGCGACGGAGGGGAGGGGGAAGGGAAGGGAGAGATCTGGCGGCAGAGAAAGGCGAGACGCAAACCAAAGGGCCGACTGGCTGCCTGCCTGCCAGCTCTCCCGCCTGGCTCAGGCACGGTAAGTGTAGACAAGCAGACTGCCGCAGGCCAGCAACCACCTGACAGGGAGGGGGTAGAGGTGGGAAGACCCTGGGGGTTGGGGGTGGAGGTAAGGGGGAGAGGACGTGATAGGGAAGGGGAAGAAGTTGTAGGGTAGACATTTGAGTTGCATATAGTTGCGTAGGAGCGCATGATTGCAGCGAAGGTCACAAGGTGAGGCAAATCAAGTCTACTGATGTTCTTAGCTCGAAGACTAGAAGAGACCGATCAGGAGAGGGGGCGTGGGGGGGGGGGGGGGGGGGGGCAGAGATGGGAGGAGGAGGGGGGTTGGAATTGTGTCTTCCTTGAGATGAAAGCAGTGACAGATGCATTGTCGGCTGGTGGAGGGGAGTGCAGACAAAGAGACCACTTAACTGACAGCGAGG
The DNA here is from genome assembly GCA_034096865.1 of Theodoxus fluviatilis. Classification (NCBI taxonomy): domain Eukaryota; kingdom Metazoa; phylum Mollusca; class Gastropoda; order Cycloneritida; family Neritidae; genus Theodoxus; species Theodoxus fluviatilis. The sequence continues at coordinate 428 of JAWQFJ010014124.1, read as the reverse complement.
GACCTCGAAGGCAAAGCGAATTTTTTTAGAAGGGATGGCAGGAGTTGATAGACAAGAGAAGGCAGGAGGGAAGTGGGATGGGGAAATTGGTGGAGGGAGAGTGGGGGTGAGGGATGAAGCTTGACCCACACTGGTCAGTCACTATCCCTCCAGGAAGTTCCTCACAGACATCTCTCAGCTTCCAGGGAAGGAGAATACAGACATGACTGTGCTGATGGAAATCAAGATGGCTTGAATGGATGCCATTTTGGCTCTATGAGCTCCCGTCAGTCCGAATTCGGGAGCTGGGAAACTACAGACTTCCCACTCTTCTGGCACTGCAGAGTGTGCCTGTCATTCATAGACTCATTACCTATGCACAAGGTGGCATGATCTACAAGCCCGCAGATGACGAAAATAATGTGTAAATGGCGACCATTACAGGAACC